>PVKM010000365.1:0-112894 GCA_004027735.1 Carollia perspicillata
GTTTTCCGCAGTGGCTGCACCAGTCTGCCTTCCCACCAACAGTGCACTAGGGTTCCCTTTCCTCCACGTCCTCACCAGCACTTGTTTGTCAATTTGTTTATGATGGCCATTCTCACCAGTGGGAAGTGGTATCTCATTGTGGTTTTAATTTGCATTTCTCTGATGGCTAGTGATGCTGAACATCTTTTCACATGTCTCTGGACCCTCTGTATGTCCCCCTTGGAGAAGTGTCTGTTCAGATCCTTTGCCCACTTTTTAATTGGATTGTTTGTCTACCTGCTGTAGAGTTTTGTAAGTTCTTTAGATAATTTGGAGATCAAACCATTTTCTGAGGTATCATTGGTTAATATATTTTCCCATACAGTTGGTTCCCTTTTCATTTTGCTGATGTTTTCTTTTGCTGTGCAGAAGCTTTTTATTTTGGTGAGATCCCTTTTGTTTATTCTTTCCTTTATGTCCCTTGTGGTAGCATTTTTAATTTGGCATACATTCCAGCTCACAACTCTCACTTTTGGGGATATATTAGAGAAATAGGATCTATGAATAAAAATGCCCGTCTCCTACACTATTACTTCCAAATCTTTTTCTATCCAGCATGTTACTCACTTCCGGGTCCCCTTCTCTTTGGGTTTCTTGTCTCCTTCTGGCTAATTTTATTTCCTGACATTTTTTTTCTCCCCTGAAACCACGCTGTAAAATGCCCCCCCTTGCCCTGGCTGGTGCGGCTCAGTGGATTGAGTACAGGCCTGAGAACCAAAGGGTCATCAGTCCAATTCCCAGTCAGGGCACAGGCCTGGGTGCAGGCCAGGTCCCCAGTGGGGGTTGGGGGAGCATGAGAGGCAACCATGTTGGGGAGTTCCATCCTGTAGCGTCCTCCCAGCTGCCACGGATGAGAATAAAGAGTCATCCCAGACTCAATCTTGTTGTCCCGGCGGGAAAGGGGGTGGCAATTTCCTCCAGTGGAGAATGCCCCAAGCTTTTCTCTGAAATGTCTTTTATTAGGGTTGGAAAGTGCAGGGGGATATAGCATGCATGCATAGCTTATCAATCAATGTCCAAAAGGCTATAGTCATAAAAAACTGACATTATCTATAGATAACAATCGATTGTTAGGATGCTGCGAGACATGCAGATACCAGATGGTTGTAAAGGCCTATATTGTGAAGTAGGGAGTTTCACGCCTTATGCCTTGAACTCAGACATCTGGGTTATGCCATCAGGGCTTATCACTAGGCAGAGCAGGCTTCAAAGGACAAACTGTACACCTCAGGCCTGATTCCCGTGGGAACCCTCGGTGTTAGAGGCCACTCATGCTCGCCACCTGCGTTTTTACCTGGTTTTCCAGGGAGACATACCAGCCCCTTTCAGAGCTCGCCCTCGCGGGGCTGCAATTTTCAGAGCCACACAGCGTGGTCGCCAACACAACCACATGTTGGTGCTTCTCTCCCTTTCTTTCTCCCTCTCTTCCTCTCTCTCTAAAAAGAAATAAATAAAATCTTTTTTTTCAAGTGTCTTTCTTATTAAAGAAAAAAATACCCACCCATCACCATTCCTACCATTTGACTGCACTGTTACTGCAACTAATCTGACGTGGGCTGCTGCCAACAATCACGCAACTGCGCAGACTGAAATCACTAACGATGTTAAGGGCCTCCTGCCGCATCTGAGCTCTCCGTGCTGACCAGCAATACTACGTCTCTAAGCAGGTGTCTCTCTTTTCCCTGTCTAAAAATTCCAAAATTCTGATCATACATCCCAAACTTATCACTTCCTCCTTCATTCTTAGCATGTGGCCTTGTCCTTTATTTCACTGAGAAAATGGAGTTCACCAGGCAAGAACAGTCTGCATTTTCTTCCCTATTCCTTTCAAATGTATCAGAATCTTTACCCATCCTCCCCTCTTCCCTGGGAAAGAGACACTCTTTCTACCCCGGGTTATTTTTTGCATGTGTGCTTTGGGTCTCATATTCATCCACTGCCTCAAGGATCTTGGTCTTGGGTGCATTTTTAATCTCTCCCTTTCAACTGAACCTTTTACCTCAAGTTATAAACAGGAGCTATTTTCTCATATATATGTGAAAATATATTGACACTGAGTATAACCCTCTATTTAGATATTATCTCTTTCCTTCCTGCTGTAACAAAATTCTTAAAAAAGACCTCTAAGCTCATTCTTTCCACTTCCTTACCTCCCGTTGATTTCACATCTGTCACCAGCATACCAATAAAAGCTGATGAACAGTGACCTCTACACGGTTAATTTTACTGAATACTCTTCTCTCATTGTGTTACTTCACATCTCTTTAGCATTTTATACTGATGAGTGCTCCCTTCACCTTGAAAATCACTCCTTCCTTAGCTTTCATCATATCACTTTTTGCCCCTTTATTGCCTTCACCATCTCAGTATTAATATGGAAATGGAGACTTTATCATCGCCAAAGGTTTGCTATGAGAGAAGAGTGTTACTAACGAGCCAGGGAAGGGTCTGTCTTCCAGCCGATTCATGTGAAGAATCTGAAAGACCTTCCCCTACGTAAAATCTCTTCACGGACAGAGCCAGGTGTGGAAAGTCTTCATAAACATCAGGAGCCTGTGGTTCACTTCACCTTTGCTTGTTGAGAGTTAGAGAAACAGGCACTTTAAATCATATATTGCTAGAGAGTTTCAATTAGTGGGCCTATTTGAAGGTACCCACTGACCTAGAAACTCCCATAGATATATTCATAAATGTACAAAATAACATAAATATTTATCTAAAATCTACAGAAAAAAATCACAGGACCTATGATGCAGACTCTGGCCAGCAGCATCTCTGGTGTTGTGGACGCAACAAACAAGTACACACGGGCTGCAGAAGTCCTGTGGAGAGAAGGGACAGCATGGCCACTCGCTGAGTGAGAGAGTGCCCTACCCTTGCCCGGACAAGCTTTTATTGCTTTTCTGGGAGCATCACACCAAGGAAGGTCCTCATTCACTATGCAAAGATTTGCTTTAGGTGATTACCTTTTACAGATAACAAAGAAAAGGATGCTGCAAATGCAAGGGGGGAAAGTAGTTAAACTGGTTACACTCCATCCTTGGGAGGTTTAACATAGACTTTAGGAAGTTACTTCAAAGATATGTACTAAACATTTGCTGCCTTAATTCAGGGTGAGGGACTTTCAGCAAAAGCAAGCCTCAAAGCAGCCTAGATATAGTGCAGGCCTGACCCCGCCATGGGAAAGCCGATCTGTGGGCCTGGCTCCTGTGTGCCACCTTGCATCTCTCAGTTTTCTGAACCAGGGCTGAGCTACATTCACCATTGCCATGAGGACCAGTGCCCTATAGACCTGGAACAGCTCAAACAACTTTGAAAGATAAAAACAAACTTGGAGGACTGTGCTACTGGATTTCGAGACTCACTATAAAGCACTGAGTTAGAAGTGAAAGTACAGGCCACATAAGTAAAGAAAAGAGAAAATGCATAAATAGACCTACACGTATATTATTATTCATTTTCAACAACACTTATAAGGAAATTCAATGAAGAGAGGGTAGTTATATTCATAAATGGTGCTGGAACAATTAGACATCTGTAAGAAGGAAAAAAAATGACCTCAAACCATATCTCATGCCACATATAAAAGTTTTGATCAACAACTGAGACATTTTCTCTGTGAGCACCTTGGTTGAGAATCAAATTGTCTGAGATCAGAGGCATTCAAGAACTAAGGCTTGACTGTATTGTGTTTCTTGTCCTTAATCCCTCTAATTAATTCATGTACTAACAGAAACAACTAGAGTTAGATTTTCTAAAATTTTTAAATTTGATAATTCAGTCCTGGCCAAGATGGAGGCATAGGTAAATACTCTTCACTTCCTCACACAACCAAAAGAGGGATAACAACCAATTAAAAAACAAAAAACAACCAGAACCACCAGAAAAGTAAACTGCATGGAAATACAACAGCCAAGGAGTTGAAGAAGAAACATTCATCCAGACTGGTAGGACAGGTGGAGTCAGGAAGCCAGGGCAGAGAGGACACACAGCAAGGTGGCAGCTGGTGAACTGAGATATCCTACATTTGTGTGCAGATAAGCCGGGAGGAACAACAGAGGAGCAAGACAGACCGTGTAACCCAGGGTTCCAGTGCAGGGAAATAAAGCCTCAAAACCTCTGGCTGTAAAAACCTGTGGGGGTTGAGGTGGTGGGAGAAACTCCAAGCCTCACAGGAGAGTTAGTTGGAGAGACCCACAGGGTCCTAGAACGTACACAAAACCACCCACTTGGGAATCAGCACCTGAAAGGGCACAATCTGCTGTGGGAAGTAAGGAAAATGACAGAAAGCAGGGTGAGAACCTAGCAACCTAGCAAGTGGCATTGTTCTAACCCTTCCCCCACATACAGCACCACAACACAGCAAAGTGGGTTGCCCTACCCCAGCGAATACCTAAGGCTCTGCCCCTTACAATATAACAGGTACAATAAGGCAAAGAAATATGAAACAACAGATCAAAACTCCAGAAAAAGAATTGAATCAGTGAGGAGATAGACAACCTATCAGGTGCGGAGTTCAAAACACTGGTAATAAGGATGCTCACAGAAATGATTGAGTATGGTCGAAAAATAAAAGAAGAAATGAAGGCTATATACAAAGTGCAATAAAAGGAAATATACAGGGAACCAACAGTGAAGGGGAAGAAACCAGGACTCAAATCAATGATTTGGAACAAAAGGAAGAAATGAACATTCAACTGGAACAGAATGAAGAAACAAGAATTCAAAAAAGTGAAGAGAGGATTAGGAACCTCTGGGACAACTTTAAATGTTCCAACATCCAAATCATAGGGGTACTAGAAGGAAAAGAGGAAGAGCAAGAAACCGAAAACTTGTTTGAACATATAATGAAGGAATACTTCACCAATCTGGTGAAGGAACTAGATATGCAAGTCAGGACACTTAGAGAGTCCCAAACAACTTGGATCCAAGACTAAACACATCAAGACACAAAATAATTAAGTTACCCGAGATTAAAGATAAGGAGAAAATCTTAAAAGCAGCAAGAGGAAAGGACAGTTACCTACAAAGGAGTGCCCATAAGACTATCAGCTGATTTCTTTAAAGAAACCTTGCAGGCAAGAAGGGGCTGGAAAGAAGTATTCAAAGTCATGAAAGGCAAGTAACTACATCCAAGATTACCCTAGCCAGCAAAGCTATCACTTAGAATGAAAGGACAGATAAAGTGCTTCCCAGATAGGGTAAAGTTAAAGGAGTTCATCATCACCAAGCCCTTATTATATGAAATGTTAAAGGGATTTATCTAAGAAAAAGAAGATCAAAACTATGAACAGTAATATGACAACAAACTCACAATTATCAACAGCTGAACCTAAAAACCAAAAACTAAGCAAACAACTGGAACAGGAACAAAATCACATACATGGAGATCACATGAAAGGTCATCAGTAGGGGTGGGGTGAGGGAGAATGGGGGGAAAAGGTACAGGAAATAAGAAGCATAATTGGTAAGCAAAAAATAGACAGGGGGAGGTTAAGAATAGCAGAGGAAATAGAGAAGCCAAAGAACTTGTATGTACAACCCTTGGACGTGAACCAAGGAAGGGGGGATGCTGGAGGGAGGGGGGATGAAGGCAGAGGGGGAGAAAGGGGAGAAAAAATTGGGTCAACTGTAATAGCATAATCAATAAAATATACTCAAATTTTTTTAGTTTTAACCAGGGATATGCTTTTTATTGACTTTAGAGAGAGAGAGAGATAAACATTGATTGGTTGCCTCCCATACATGCCCAACCAGGAATTGAACATGCAACTTTTGGTGTACAGGACGACGCTCCAACCAACTGAGCCACTGGGCCAGAGTGAATAAGAATTTTTAAATTCTTCTTTATTTTAACATTAATTCCTTTATTTAATATTCACTGATACAGTCACTATTATATGTGTTTGGGTTACAGTGGTGGATAAGATAGAGTCCACATCCTAAAAAAACTATAAAGAGAACGACAAATAAACAGATTACAAGACAGCATCATCAGCAGTACAGACAGGATTGTGGTCTCCCTCCTTACTCACTTCTATATCTTTAAACAGCACATTCTCACTTATGTATGTCTAAACCCTACTAAGAAACAATAGCTTTCTTCCTCAATTTCGAGGCACTTGTGCATAAAATAATCGGAGGATCAACCACCTAAGCTGCTTCTATAAATTTTCTTCTATAAAAAATGGCTTATTGTATAGACCACGGTGGTAAATTAACACACAAATCATACATTTACAGCATGGAAAATATAGTCACATACTGGTTTATGCATACTCAACCAAACCAAATTAGGTCACTGTCGAGTCTTTAAGTAAGTGTGAAGAAAGCCCCACCCTGCTCTCATCCTCTTCAGCATTATTCTTTAGAATAAAGCTTTATCTGCAAAAGGCCACTCTTGACATAAATATATATTATGGGAGGGAAAAGTAACATGTCAACCCACTAGCACACATAAAAATGCTCTAGAACATTAGCTAGAGTACATATTTGCACATATTTCATCAAATCAGCTAAGAAAAGAACATAGAAAAGATAAATTTTTGACAAAATGGTGGATGTGGAGATGAATGAGGCAGGATTAGTCACTTGAATGAGAAATATTAAAAACAAACATCATGTATTTGCTAAGATAATATCTAACTACTCTCAAAGAGCACACAGCAGTAAACCATTAATCTCAGGAAGCTGCATTGATCTTACATCTAGTGGCATGTCCTAGGAGGGTCAGCATTCACTAAATACACACTCGTGGCTATCCATGAGTGTCCCAGAGATGGCTCCCTCTTCTTAGTGGCAGATCTGACAATCTGTCAAAGTCTGACCTTCTTACAGGCCCACTGTAAAGGAACTTCACAGCTAGAGGCCTGGAGACCACCTTTGCCAATGGTACCACACTTCTGTACCAAGCTGTTTGAAAGAATCCTGTAAGAAATAAGAAAAATCAATCAAGGTAACATACAAAGTAAAGGAGTTGGAAGGCATGAAAGAATAAAAAAATAAGCAAATGCTTTCTCCCTATTCAGACCCCATTTCTCTTAGCAACCAAAACACAGCAGAATAAAAAACTGCTCATTAGCCTCTCTTTAAAATGTCATCTTTTGCCCTGGCTGGTGTGGCTCAGTGGATCGAGCATGGGCCTGCACACCAAAGGGTCATCGGTTCAATTCTCAGTCAGGGCGCATGCCTGGGTTGTACGCCAGGTCCCCAGACAGGGGCCTGCAACAGGCAACTGTACATCGATGTTTCTCTCCCTCTCTTTCTCCTTCCCTGCCCCTCTCTCTAAAAATAAATAAATAAAATCTTTTTTTCTAAATGTCATCTTTTTTGTCCTTATCCACTATTCATTTCCTTCCCTGCTCCCTGTTTCTTTCCTCTCCTCTTCATCTACTATTTGTGTTCACTACTATTAGTTCACATGATATCTCTCTCTCTCTCCCCCCTTCCTTTGAAGCACCTTACCTTGAGAAGTTTAAGACTGATCCATCTTCCCACCTCCAGCCAGAACTGTCCCTCAGACCAATCCAGTAAAAGTCTTTATCCACGAAACTTTTGAGCAAGTTCTAAGAGAGAGATTGAAGATGAAAAAAGCAAGAAAGATGCAAAAAACCAAAAAGAGACTGTGTCACGGTCAAACACTTATTTTTTACACCCTCTATCATCATCATTATGGACTGAATGTTTTTATCCCCCACCCCAGACTTTATGTTCAAGCTCCAGCCTCCACTTTGATGGAATTTGGGGATGGGGCCTTTCGGAGGTAATTAAGTCTAGATGAAGTCATTACAGTGGGTCCTCACTAAGGAAGGAATCAGTGTCTTTTTACAAAGAGGCCAGAGCTCAATCTCCCTCTACCATGTGAGGACAAAATGCGAAGTTGGCTGTCTACAAGCCATTAAGAAACTTTCTCTCACCAGAAACTGAATCTTTCAGCACCTTGATCTTGAACTTCCCAGCCTCGAGAACTGTGAAACATAAATGTCTGTGGTTGAAGCAACCCAGTCTATGGTACTTTGTTATAACTGTCCAATCTGACTAAAACAACCACGTACTTCAGATAAACTATTCTTTTCTAAATTCTAATTCTAGAGATTTGTTGCTTGCAGAGTGGATCACTTCCCAGAATTGACCTGTATGTCTGTAATCACGTTCTTAATATAACAGATAAGGTAAATATTATATCTCTGCCTTCTCTTGCAGCTTCCTCCTTGATTGGATGGAGCACCTGGTAGGTATTCAGATAACTTTGAAAGAAAAAAAGCTAAATACTGCTGGGGAAGCAGTCACCTTTTTCATTATCATTTAATACATAAACTATTATTAAGCCTATAGCAAATTTATTTTCTTTTTCTACTAAACTCCCATTTTCTAAGTTCTCAGCAAACTTACATAACACAAGGAAAAAAAAAACAGATCTTAAGGAAACAGCTTAAGGTAAGGTAAAGTTAAGTTGGTTACAACCTTTATACAGCCCAGACTACCTATTAGAACAGAAAAAAGATTCTTTCCTCTGTAGAGTCTGACATTGAAATAGAGTTTATATCATAAGGGAATTGCCTCCATAAATGAAATAAGATAAAGGATAAACCCCAGAAGATCAATTTTGTTGTAGAATTTGGTGTTAGTGTAGTGAATATTTTGCAACAAATGACCACCTTGACTTTTGTTACAGACTTTTGTTACGATGCTTAATTTCCCCCGATGTGAAGCTAATGTGAGGAGTATTGTGTTTGTTCATGAGCGAGAATCTAACACTCTAAGTCTGAAGACCGAAAAGTTAGTGGAAAACCATGGAAGTAAGATAAGAACCTCAATGTTTGTATAGGTTTTAGAGTGTGAATGAATGTTCAAAAGCATTCATATGTGCCTTAACACACAGCAGAATCTCCGGGTTATGTGTTGTGGGCAAGCACGAACGTATGCAGTAGCATTCGAGGGTGCCGATAACTGAAGTCTCTGTGTGTCCAGCAAATGCTGTATGTATGATGAATGAGATAATTGCCTGGGGCTTCTCTTCACTTCTTATTCTAATTCCCTGAAGTCACTGCAAACTCCTTGTGAAAGAAAATGGACAACTAATAAGAAAGCATGTAAACTGTTTCCAGTTCCTCCTATATCCCAGCAAACTTGTTTTTTAGTGTTTTTGTTCAGTTACTTAGTTGGTTTAGTTTCCACTGAGCTGCAGTTTGATCTGATAGATGTTAAAGAAAAAGACCATAGCTTGTTCTCATGATCATTTCCTGACTGATCATGTGCCTCACGCCTCCTTCCTGTACCAATGCTTTGAGATAATCTGCCGTGTCAGCCGGCAGTAGCCATTACACAGAAAATCATGTTCTCAGATTCAATGAACTTGATTCCTCTCCCCGCTCTGTCAGCTTCTCTCCTTCGGCGGGATAGAGGCTCAAAAGAGGCAACGAGATATGTGGTTTCACCGTAATTTAGGGGTAGGAGTTGGACTTAGAAGCCAAGGTCTCGGCACGTCTTCTACCGATAGAGTCCATCTCACTGGGTCTCATCTCTCTCTTTAAACCGCACTCTCACTAGACCTGAAAACAGTGTGAGACCCATAGGAGGGGCCGAGAATCACACACACTCAGCCAGCTAAGACACTGTTCATCCTCTCTGATGGAACAAGCCAAGATGACAACTTCAGCTTTTATTATAACATTAAATTCCAATATCTGTTACTTCCTTAGGGTTTTGATGTCACTACAGAACAGGATGATGTATGAATAAAAATGTTTATTAAAGCTAATACATTTTGTTTTTCATTATATCCAAGGCCAGATATCCTAAAACCTGGGCTAGAGCAGGGAGACCCAAGATGGCAGGGTGTTCCTGGACTTCCTTCAGGCCTTCCAGAAAACCTCCTCTAGAAGTTTTTCAAAAATCAAAGAAAATTACTTTCTTCTTTAAGTTCCAGGAAAAAGTATTTTTAACCTTCCTCATTTTGATCCAAATATATACATTTTTGTTCATTTAAATCTATCAGTATTTTCTATTGACAGCTTACTTAGCTGAACACCTTTGGAAGAAAGGTATTCATATACCTTTTTTATCCAGAAGCTACTAAGAAAGCAGTGAGACTGCCAAGCCTCTAGGATTATTACAATACCACTAGGCGTCCCATTGTGATGTCCTTTTTATTCTACTCCAGGAAGATGGTTGCCAAAAAGTAAGAATGCTAGGATAGTGCTCTTAATGTTGTCTCTACACTATAGCTTCCTTTCCCTACTTGGAAACCTTTGCTAGCATAATTAAATGATTAAAGAGTTTCTCTTCTAATGCCAAGAAGAGCATAAAGCCTCTTTGCACTCCCAGTAAAGACACTGAAGGAGAATGCCTTAGCTTGGGCTGTTATGACAAAATACCATAGACTGGGTGACTGAAGCAATGGACATTTATTTCTCACAGTCTGGAGACTGGGAAGCCCACGATCAAGGTGCCAGTAGATTTGATGTCTGGTGAGAAACTGCTTTCTGGTTTGCAGACAGCTGTCTTCTCATGGTATCCACTCCCGTGGCAGAGAACAGAGAGAGAAGGCAAGCTCTCTCCTTTCTCTTCCTATAGGAGCATTAATTCCATCATGAGTGCCCCACCCTCATGATCTAATTACCTCCCCAAGGCCCATCTCCAAATGCCAACGCACTGGGGATTAGGGATTCAATGGATGAAGCTTAGAGGGTCGCAAATATGCAGTACATAACAAAAACAGAACAAAATATTTCGTGCTATTTGCCATTTTCACAATAACTTCAATTTTCTCTTCACTGGATTTCAATTCTAATTTCCACTGAAGACACGTGGTTGAAGCGTTAGAAAAACCAGCACAACTTGTTTACGAGAACTTCCTTCCTCAGTAATCGATCTCCTGTGATAGTTCGTCTTCTCAGGGTAAATAAAGTACCCTGAAAACAATTATGTCTCATACCATCACGTACGGTACTGGAACGTTTACAAAACCCCTTTTCATCCTATCGCTAACCTCACTTGACATGCTGGGTGTGCAGCACGGGCATCTAGGAAGACGAAACAAAAACAATGTGCCCGTGCTTACCGCCAGCTGAGTCCCTGCTTAACCTGGCTGAGCCTCCGTTTCCTTACGAGGATTTCTTTAGCTTAGAGATTTGCTAGGATTTCTTTCCAATTATGAAATTCTTGACAACCCTGGAAGGTGTGCAAATATTATCATCCTCACCTTTATAGATGAGGAAACCGGTTTTCATCAGGGAAAGTATCTCCTATCCAAGGCTCCTCATTAAATAAGTATCTAATTTTCTCTCCCAGTGTTAAATGTTTGCATTGTATAAGGCTCTCCCTTTCTACTAATAAATAAAATCACATTGTGCCTCTGATTAATGCTCTCCAATAATTTCCATTTTCACTTAAAATAAAATCTAAAATCCTTACTGTGTATTACAAGATCTTACATGACCTGGCCCCTTCCAACAATCTATTCACTTACTAGTTTCCAGTCACATGAGCCTTCTTCCTGTTCTCTTAACACACCGAGGTCATTTTCACTTTAGGGTCTTTACCTAGCTTTCCCCTCTGCTGCAATACCCTTCCCCTAGATTTTTATAGGGCTCTCATTCAGATCTAGGCATCAGCTCAAAAATTACCCTTAAAAACATCTTCCTTGACTGGTGAATCTAGAACAGTACCTACATTCACTATTATAATATACTGTTTCATTTTCTTGAAAGCACATAGCAACATATTTCTTTGTTTACTGGTTGTCTGTCTTTCCTCTGACTGATAGCAACAGCTCGTGGTTATTACTGTATCCCTGGCACCTAGAAAAAACATATGAAATTATGTCCAATACTATTTATAGAATTCAAGAATACAGAGTCTAGTCTTATGCTGCAAGAGATTAAAACCTTTTGAATGCAAGCGCTCTGCATTTTTTACTTTACCTTCATTGAGTGCTTAATTGTGTATGTTGGGGGTAGGGGAGTACACTGAAGAATACAGGAAGGATAAGAGAGGTGAAATAATATCTTAATTTTCAGAATAGCTTGAAACCTTTTATGCACTCCTTAAACAAGTTGCTACAAAGGATTATTTAAATTAGGGGGAAATGAGTTTTTCCTCATTTCTCCAATGGAATTATAAGAAAAAACAATGCAATTCTTTCTTCCTCTCCTCACAATAAAAGGAATGACAACTATAATGATAAAGCACATGAATGAATAAAGACTTGCTCAGAAACCTCGTTTACAGTCTGAAGAGCTCAGTTTAGAGAACGCTGCTTACCAGTTCAGTCCTGCACTGAGTACTCTGAAGAGCTGGACAAAATTCTAAGTCACCACTTCTCACTAGTGAGGGCGGACAGTAAAATATTACTGAAGCACTTTCACTTGAACACCTTTCCCCTGGAAGAAGGTTTTAAGCCTGAGTGCAATTCTTATGTTCTGTGTATTCATGGATAGTGTGTGTGTGTGTGTGTGTGTGTGTAGAACAGCACAGAGGTATAAGAAAGGACTTAACTCTTGACCTCTAGAGGTGTGAACTAAAGAAGTTAGGTGTTAAGTGACTTTAGAGTTTGTAATGTTTCATTATATTGTAGAAGGGGAAAAATGCAAAACCTAAATGCAAAATGAAGACAGAATCCAAACATAAAATTAGGTAAATTTTTATGTCCTTTTTCTTTTGTTTTAGGTCAGTATTTATACCTTACATACACACACACACACACACACACACACACACACACTTTTGCAGATAATATTTTAAAATTCTAATTAATGTATTTTAATGTGCAGAATATATTCCTTAAACATCCCAAATTAATGTGGTTTATGGAGTATATCTATTATTTCAACCCATAAAGAGGTAAACTATCAATATATCAAAGCTACTAAATTGGCCATATCTTTAACTAATTAACTTAATTTCAGGGACCATATCTTAAAGAAATGACCTCAAGTAAAATAATTTATATAAATATGCTTATGGCTGCATAAAAATTGAAAATAAAAATTTTGCCTTAGAATATGAAAATAGACATAACCAAAATAATACAGAATTTAAAAACTAAACACCTAGAATAAGATACTGTTTGAAAACAACAAGAATAAAACAATGTTATGTGATTTTTAAAAAAGCAGAACATAATTATAGGGTGACCAAAAAGCCTAGAAACATAGGATAAACATATTTTTAAACAATACATCTGGTATATTTTTAAATAACAGCATTAATATGTTTTTCTTCAATCTCTAGACCCCTTTCAGGTAAAGTAGTTAAAGCAATGAACATTGTTAAAAATTTGAAAATAGTACAATACAGAGCACTCATAAAGTCTAAACTCAGTTTAATCTATTGCTTAAATTTAGAGTTATTTCAGCTGAAAATGTGTCCAGAGGTTGAATAAAAACACATTGAACATATCACTTTACATATAACTAATATATTATTTTTAAATAAGTTTTTCCTGTTTCCAGACTTTTTGGGTATCCTTTAGTAAGTAAACATGGATTACTATCATATCAAAATATGCAGAAAATTATGTTAAGTGAAATAAGCCAGACAGAGAAAGACAAATACCATATGATTTCACTCATATGTGGAATCTAATGAACAAACTGCACTAACAAGGAAAATGGGGCCAAACTCATAGATAGAGGGCAGGGTGACAGCTAGGGTGAGGGGTGAGTTTAGGGAGTGGAAGGATAGAGCAAAAAAGGAAAAAGGACTCATGGACATGGACAACAGTGTGGGGATTGCTGGGGAGTGGGGGGTATACAGGGACTAAATGGTAATGGAAAAAATACAATAAATTTTTTTTGAAATCAAAGTATATAGATACATTAAGAGATTTCAAAAAATTGACAGGCTACCAATTACGAGTTTCATATTGAAAAGCATTTTCCCTATAATTTTATGTATGTGCACAATACTTCAATAAGCCTTGTTCTATAAACCAGAGCACTTTAAAAGATCATAAAAAACTGTCCATCAGCAGACAAATGGATAAACAAAATGTGATATATTCATATAATGAAATATTATTCAGCCATACAAAGGAATGAAACCCTGGTAAATGCTACCACATGAATGAACCTTGAAAGAATCCACGTATAAAAAGGTATAATAGGCAAACTCAGAGAGACAAAAAGCAGAAAGGTGGTCACTGGCCGCTGGGGGAAGGAGGAAATATGGAGTTACTGTTCAACGGGGACCAAGTTTATGTTAGGGAAGGAGCTGATACTGTTCAACGGGGACCAAGTTTCTGCCGGGGACAACGAAAACATTCTGGAGCTAAACTGTGGCGGTGGCTGCACAACAAAGGAGATGTACTTAATGTCACTTAATTGTACACTTGAAAATGGCTAAATGTTAAATTTCATACTATGCATTTTTTTAAGTTTAAAAGGAAAAGATAGAAAGAGATATCTTAACCTATCTATCACATCTGTGCTTGGTGTAAAACTCAGGCTGGTTGCTTGATCTGTTTGTAACGAGCGGATGCTAGAGGACACACCAGTTACCAGACCAGGAAGAGCTCCACCGTGAAACAGTTCCTTTATAATCTGCCCCGTGTTTCCAGTCATTTCTTTCAATCTTCCAACATACCATTTCAGGTTTCCTCATGAGGGACATACTCAACTAAACAAGTCATAGTTTACTCTGTGATGCATATTTTACTACAATTTCATGTCATAAGAAATAGAAGAGAGAAACAAGTTATTCTGGCTCTGGGGTTTATCTTGAGTGACAAGAAGAATTAAAGTGGAAAAGAAATACTATAATTAATTCC
Organism: Carollia perspicillata; assembly: GCA_004027735.1. Classification (NCBI taxonomy): domain Eukaryota; kingdom Metazoa; phylum Chordata; class Mammalia; order Chiroptera; family Phyllostomidae; genus Carollia; species Carollia perspicillata. The sequence continues at coordinate 14,810 of PVKM010000365.1, forward strand.
TACTGTGTTAAAGAAATTTCCCTATAGATTTTTGTCACTTAATATTTATAACAATTCCTGAAAATTCTTTCTTCACTTGGTACATTCGGAAATGGAAAGTTGAAGAGGTTACGAAAATTGCTTGAGTTCACTTAGTAAGTAATGTAGTAAACACAGACTCATAACTGTCTGAAAGAAACTAAGCTCTTCCATTACCTGGTTCGACTTTAAAATATGGGGGAAAGTGACCAATTGGCCATAGTGTTTGCATTGCAATCTCCAAAGAAGGAAAACATGCATATAATTAGATGTAAACCCTAAATACAAGAAAAGCCAGGGAAAAGATAAAGACAATCCCAAAGTCATACATTCTAATGGGGAAGATAGTTGAAGTGACTAGGTTGTTAAAACAGTAAACTCTGATTATATCACCTCAAATTATGGTAATGAAGAAGAGAGATACTGTGAGGTGGGGAGCATCAGGACAAATTTTAAGAAACAAAAATATTTCCACAAGGAACTCTCTACCAAATGTGTACTTTTTGAATAGTACTTCAAGAACTCTAAGGAAAAAATGCTACCAACCAAAATAAACTGAGCTTTGTGGGGGTAAAAAAACAAAAATCAAGGATTTGAATATATCTAAAACCTAAATGTAAATTCTAAAAGCAGGAAGAACAACAAAAGCTAGATACCATACGTGAATGGAAACCTGAGGAAATAATAGAGTAATTCCAATTTCAGTTTTGTTTTATTTTCTTCAAAAAATAAAATAAATCTTTACTTATTTTATTATGTGTCTGATATATTTCTAAATAATAGCATTAATATGTTTTTCTTCAATCTCCCCATCCTTTTCAGGTAAAGTAGTTAAAGCAATGACTTGACTTTATTTTAAAATAAAATAAATCTTTATTTATTTTATTTTTTCCAATGACCATTTATCCCCCTTATACCCTTTTCCACTTCCACCCAAATCTCAAAGTCCAAGAGAAAAGACAGAGACGAGTGAGCATTTGACCACTTTAAAAATATTTAAATCCCATGGACCATATCATGTACATTCCAGATTTCAAATCCAAATAATTTTCTTAAATGTATAGAAAACAAAAGGTGACAAAAAGCAATTAATAGGAAAATTTTACCTCATTTTTCAGCATCTACAAGATAGATTCTAGAAGCTGTCAAATACAATATTTCTGTACGGGTCTTTAAAAGGTGGGCTAAAGTGGAATTTAAACTCTGGCTCTGGAAGAAGAGAAGGAGGAGAGGAAGATGGAGGAGGGGGGTGCGGAACTGGCTTTGTCAGATTTGTGACCTTGAATTTGTACTCCACAGTGAAATGGAGGTGTTGAATTCTACTTTGCTATGAAGATTAATATTAATATTAATATTAATATTAATATACATAAAATACCTGGCGCAGAGCAAGTGCTCAATACAAGTCCGTTTCTCTTATAGTTTTTGTACTCCACTATAGCTGAGTATAGAAGGTGGCGTGTATGTCCCATAGCATCCAGCTGGTAGCAATGTGACTCCCTAGCAGCACTCACCGCCAGGGGAAGGCCAGTTTGAAAAACTTCCATTTTAATACACCCATATGCTCTTTTGGTTGCTGTTCAGATCTAAGTAGAATACTAGGAATATCAAGTAAACCTTAACATAATATGTAAATCTTGCCTTAGAAACAAAATAATAACGCTAGTCCAAGAGGCTTATCAAATCAAATACAAGTCAAGCCGGTTCTATAGAATCTGACAAAAGCTGAGGCGGAGGAAAAGAATTAGGCCAGAGAACCAAAGGAATGTCAGAAGCAAAATTTATCTGTGCTTGCTATTACAAATCTCTTCGGGACACTCTACCTTTTACAGTGCCCATTTGAACCAACGGGCCTTAAGAGAAAAGAAACCAGTTTTGGAAAGGCAGCCAATCTAACTCTGTTCCACTTACACAACAGCAGAGGCAAGATCCGGGGAGAGCAAAGAAAGAAAAGAAATACGAAATTCCTCTGATAGCTACTCCATTCCACCGGGGGACCTTGGGGAAACAGAAATATCCGCGACTCCCAGATACGCGCTGTGCCTCAGCCCTTTCCCTCCGCATCTCATTCTCCCACGGTGCAATCCACCGCAGCTGCCGCACCACGATTCTCTGCGGCGGTGCCTTGCATTATGACTCGCTATTCTGTTTATCGGTAGTTGCCCAGCAATGTTTCAAGCTCTTTGCTCACTTCTGCTAATGATTTCAGTCAGTTCAAGTCCTCAGAAGCAGCTTCATCAGACTGAGAATAAAAGTTACGGCAAAAAGGTCCAGAAAGCAAGGTTACTGTTACCAGACACCATAAAATAAAATATTGTATATCCCAAATACATTCTGCCACCTAGTTTAGGAAAAGTATAAAGGAAAAGTAAGTCACGGGGGTGGACTGATTTGGAGTTAGATTCTGTGTAAAATTTCAGAGGAATGAGCATTTCTTTGATAGAAAACAAGAATGTAGATGCTTTAGTCTTTTTTTTTTTTTTTGATGGGGCATTATAAAATTTAGGAACTATATGTTCTCCCCAGTTGATTTAGAGTAATTATCTCTCTGAATTTCCCTTAGGGAGGTTAATGTAATTGAATTTTTAATAAGCTGTTTTCTGTATCTTGATTCTACGCCCCCAAAAAAATCTAGAAAACAGTGGTAATACACAAAAATCATGTGTATGATTTTACACTAAAAGCCATGCTAGGATTTCTTATTTTCTCTGTATATGTTATTTACACTGAGTTGGAATTTGATTGAGTTTTGTACCAGGTTTCCACAGGATGTCACTCCTTATATTACCTTGAGATGCTGTGGGATTAATAAAGAACTCTCCTCCAGCAGGCTAGACCGAAAGAATCTGACAGCCATTGAGGAAGTGGAGCCCACCAGGTTAACTCTGAAAGGAGCTTAAGGTCTCCCTCTCTCTCTTTTCCTCTCTCTCTCTCTCTCTCTCTCTCTCTCTCTCTCTCTCTCTCTCTCACACACACACACACACACACACACACGTTTCCTTCCTTCTTTCCCAACTTTCTGTAACTGCTTTCTCTGTATACACCCTAACCCACCCCCAACTGTTTCCTAGCCTGGAACTCACTAGATTCCAATGAATGAAGGAAAACTATTAAAAGGAGGGCATTTGAGCCCTTGCCATAGTCTGTTAGTGCCCACGCTGTCTCTCTTCTCACCCCCAAGTCCCACAAACTCTCACATAGGAACCTGCTGCCTCCTCGTTGTTGGACCCGTTATGTTTCTGGATCTAATGAGCCTCTTTAGACCTGTACTTCAGGGCTAATTTCTCTCTGTAACATACTCCTCATTCTTCCACCTTCACTGTGCACACATACATGCCTAGGCAAACATCTAGGTTTCTATAACTGAGGGTTGTTGGGTCAGGCCAAAGAATGGATAAGGAGAGAGGGAGAGGAGGAAAGAAGGGAAAGAAAGAGGAGAGAGAAAGACATTCCTTTTGCTCATTGATGGAGGATTCGTGATAGATTTAAACAGCATTCACCAAGAAAACAACCTACATTCACTAAATGTTTGCATTTACCATTTCCTGGGTATCTGTAAACATAAGGAGTTGTGAGCCTTCGGCTAGGCAGAATTCCAGACTAGAATTCCAGTCCTTTCTCTCCATTGAGAAGTAGTAACAATGGTCACCATACCCCATCCAGAAGTCTGGGCAGCAAGGACAGCTGGCACAAGTGGTGTGCTTGGAACCTAGAAAGGAAGAGGACCTGGTTCACCATCTTTACGGGCCATTCGGTCTTGGAAATGAAATGGGAGATGAAATGGAATGTGACAGTCACAAGTGTCTTTCCTGCCCCACCAGCTTCCAGGTTAAGGTTTAGAGAGATGCACAAGAACGTGTTAGGTAGGATAGATAGTAAACCAAGGCAGGGAGGAGGAGGGAGACATGTCTCCCCCACTAACTCAGCAGTCCTGAGCCTGATCCACTAATAGTGCCAGGTGTTCCAACATCACAAGAAACACTATGTTAGATGGGAGGAGGGAAGCCCTTGAAATTCTGTGTATCGTTTCCACTCTCTGGGAAAGAAAGCCTTGAAACTGTGTATTCATTCCAAGGCCTGCCCACAGAGCCCAAAGAAGAAGCCCATAACACTACTTTGGTTAATTGCCTACCTCTAGTTACTATCTCCTTTACAAGGGAGTCCCTGAAGCTTACAGAAAGAGCCCATCAATAACTTTGGGTAACGGCCCCAACTTTAATTAACTGCCTCCAGTTACATACCTGTTTTACAACGAGATGAACAAATAGAGTCTAGAGCAAGATAAGCATTCGGGCTAACAGACCCCTACACATAGCTAAGTTTAGATAGTCAAGCCCCCCCTCCAAGAAAGCTGGCACCACTTTTACCTACCAATCAATATGTAGCTTCTTCACCCCTGTCCCACCGACTATGTAAGTCTTCAGAACAAAGGACCTGTGGCTCTTGCTGCCCTTGCTCTGACTACCCTTGCCCTTGCCTAATGCCACCCTTTCCTTGCCATGCCCTGAACCTATGTCTTTCACCTTCACCTCGACAAGGCCTGTTCTCTTCCAGGAGAACATATCACTAATAACCCTGTTTGCACACAAAAAGACTTGCTGATCTGTAATAATTCTTTACTGTGTCTGCAAGAATAAGCAAGTTTCTCCTATAAAAAATACACGGCCTCAAGTTAAATACCTCACTATGGAGGTTAAATACCAGCTCCATCACTACTCCTGTACATTCCTCTAAGCAAGGATAGGACTGTGACTGAAGGGGCAGGGCAGGAAATGGGAACAATCTGGCTGAGGACTGCGAAGAGAGTAGCTACTTGTGCTAGAGATATTTATGCACATGCAATAAACCCATCAGATAAGATTACTGCATCTGCATATGTGTCGGTGCACTATCTGTATAGGCTCAGTGTATACACTATGTAACTGCATAACACACATTGCTTCTGTTAGGCAGAATCCTTCAGAAGGCCCAACCTGACACTCCATTATAGTGCAAAAGAAAAGGACAGAAACTAGAAGGAGCAAATGTAACTAAACTAAAATATAGTTTGACTTTTGTATCAGAAGTATGATTGTCTATCATCATTGGAAATTGAATAAAAGACATTTCAGCAAAAAAAAATTACTTCATGTATTGAAAAAAATTTTTTCTGAAAGGGAAGAGTATCAGATACTAAAGAAGATACAGAGCATTCTCATTCCTTTAAAATGGTTGGATTATAGGTCTGTGAAAGTAAAAGGAAACTAAATAAACTTTCAAGATAATTTTAACCAATATTCCACAGTCTTATTAACTTTTTACTTCCATGAAACATATTTATATAAACTCACCATAAGCAGAATGGGCAAAGATGAGCCATTATATCAAATGAACACGAATGTACCAACACATGTTGGTACATAAGTGAAAACTGACTATGCACTGTGGACAAAAAAGGAGTTCTACAAACAATAACTTCGCACAGTGGTCTGATCATAAATTCCTACCTGGGAAGGTCATGGTAAGTACTCACATCCCAGGCCAGTAAGTTCTTTAGTGAAAGGTTTTAAAGTAAACCCTGTCCATTTTTCCTGCATGTATAGGTTAACACATGTTCCAAATGCTGAAAAAACAATACCCCTCAAAGGCATAACCACCCTCAAGCAGAGTACATAATCTTAACTAGCCTATAATCCAATCTCCACCTTGCTGTTGTCTCCCACCTTCATGTAATCTTCTTAATTTTAAATGCATTAAAGAAACTGAAAAGCCTGGCTGGTGTGGCTCAGTGGATTGAGCACTGGTCTGCAAACCGAAAGGTTGCCAGTTCAATCTCTTGTCAGGGCATGTGCCTGGGTTGCAGGCCAGGTACCCAGTTGGGGGTTTATGAGAGGCAACCTATTGATGTTTCTCTCCCTCTCTTCCTTGTTTCCCTTCTTTCTAAAAATAAATAAATAAGATCTTCTAAAAAATTAAAAAAGAAACTGCAAAAATGTCACTCTCTGAAGCACTTGGATCTTGGTTCCTGGCAATTGTCAATTTTGGCTCAAATAAACTTTTATAAAAATTCTCTACAGATTTGTCTATTTCTTACATGGACAGTATCTATTCCAGATCTGAGAATTAAAAAGTGGGAAAGTCATCTTTTTTTAATGTAAAGATTAGACAACTTTTCTATGCATGGCTCTGGCATGGGACTAATATAGGGTTCTAGAAATTAAACTTAAAGTTGGCACCTTATATATTTGTGCTTTTTCCCATGCAACTGTGACATTACCCAGCCTAAATGAGAACTTCCCATATTCTTTTGGAATCTCCTTCTGTCAAAGGTAGGACTTGGATCTGAGGTGCTGACTGGTCCTGGGGCTGAACCCTTAGAATCCTAATGAATAGTCTGTAAAACATGTCACTAACAGTCATCCCCGGATAACATAAATCTAAATTAGGACTCTGGATTATGAAACAATAAATGGAGGGCCCTCTGGATCATCATACTTAAGAACCTAGAAGAACTAAATCTAGAAAAGTTCATTTTATAAAATGTAAATGCTCTCTAATTGGAAATATATATATGTTTAATTAAATTATGACATATTTGTAATGTGAAAAGTTAAACAATATTGATTACCATGATAAACATGACAGTAGGTAGGAAAATGTTTATTACACAATATAGAATTATAAAGCAATATATAAAATTGTTAGCATACTTTGATTACAACCATAACCTGCCTTACTTAAAAAAAGAAAAGAAGGTGGGGAGATTTTAGAGAACTTGATTGAAATTCTATGACGAGACTAAACACTTACATGAAAACATGTAGTCAAACACTAGGAGGTACACCCAGAAAATGTTGTTTACAAGAGGTGATTTATTTTGTTGAAATTATTTTTCACTATTCAAATTTTCTGCTATGTTATATTGCTTTTATAACACAAAATGGATATGTGAATACAATGAAAGATTGACTTGGGTTTAAATTGCACTTACTCTGGCACAGAGTCCATGCGCATAGCAGCAAACTCACAACAATGGCACTCAGAAGCCCCAAAGATATTGTCATACGGCGAGAGGAAGAGCACCTGGAACAAGAAGCTGCAAGAACAGAATCCCAAGCAAAACCCTGAGTCATAGTAAAAAATGAAGGAAAAGAAAAGGTCAGGGAAGGATATCTGGGATCTTGAAGCAATTTGGCCTAGTAGGAACTGAGACCCATGCCCTAAAGATCTTGCATCTGTCAAGAACTTGTTCTAAAGTCTAGAGTAACCTTCTTTATCAAGTTACATGCTATATTTATCAAGTTAAGAACACTTTTTTTCTGTCCTGACCACTGTGGCTCAGTTGGTTGGGTGTTGTCCCGCAAATCAAAAGGTTGCCAGTTTGATTCCCTTGATTTCCTGTCAGGGGAGAGGCAGCTGATGTTTCTCTCCTTTCTCCCTCCCTCCCCCTCCCTCTAAAAATAATCTTTTAATCTAAACAGAAGTTAAAAAATTTTTTTTCAAGATTACTTCTTTTAAAAAAGTGAGTACTTTTTCCTTTTAAATTTCGGCTTATACAGTCACATGTTTCAATGGTGAGCATATAAATTGGTGCAAACATTTTGGAGGACAATTTGGCAATGTCCACCAAAATTACAAAGGCATTTATCCTTTACTTAACAATTTCTTGTTGAGAAATTTTTCATACAGATACTCACCCATGTGCAAAATGTTGTATTTGCAAAGCTATTCATGGCAACAATATTCATAGGAGAAAAAGATTGAATTCAATTTCAATGTCTATCAATAAGACATCAAATACATTTTAATATATTCATAACATAAATATGCAGCTTGTAACAAAGGAATAAAGACATGTGTTTAATGGATTTGGAATGGCTATCAAGATATATAGTTGAGCCCTGGCCCATGTGGCTACTAAGTTGGTTGGAGCGTTGTCCTGTACACCAGTAGGTTGTGTGTTCAGTTCCAAGTCATGGCACATACCTATCTTTTGGGTTCAACCAATTGATGTTTCTCTCTCACATCAATACATAAATTTATATTCTCTTACTTAATATATGAATCAGTTTCTTTTCTGCCAAAGTCTTATTAACCAGTAGCAAAATTATTGCTATACTTCTCATCTCACAGAAAAACAGAACTACCTGGAATTTAAACAGCTAGTTTATTCAAAACTCTACTAAAGAGATAAGTACCCACCACACACACACACACACACACACACACACACACACACACAATTCTTGATTTAGTTCAAGACCAATAAAGAATAACAGAACTGCCCTAGCTGGGGTTTCATAGATGAGATCATAGAAGTGAATGGTTAGAAAAGACTTTACCTGAGATCTAAGATCTGATCCTTGACCATATACCAAATTGTCGCATTCCAATTCTGGACTTCAAACTGAAACTAACATATGCCCTCAAATTACCCTTAGTTTTTCTGCACCCTCTACTCAAAACTTATTCTACCTCCCATTCATCCCTTAGCCTGTGGTATCTACACACAGTTTTCCAGACTAATTTGATTTACTTACCTTTTTGTTGTGGTCTGTAGTCATTCTGGGCTTGGGGTGCAGTAGACAATTCTAATGCAGAATAAAGATCATTGTCAATCACCTCCATCTGGTATCTTTCACTTCAGCTGAGAAAGTCAAATTAGAGAAATATGAGGAGATGTGCACCAGTGAGGAAACAGCCCAGTCTGCACACTGCTAGCAGGAAACTTGTATGGTTATTTTTTACAAGGTATAGGTGACAAAAAAAGTAATTTTTCAGGAAATGACCAAATTCTGGGGCTGCCTATAGAAATGAATATTGCAAACTGTGATGATTTGTGGGCTTCACCATACTCTCTAGATGCTTATTAAATATAAAGGGTTGAGAGAAAGAAGGCTTACAGTTGTCATTATGCACAACTTCATTCTTTTATTATTACTTATTAATTATTGTATTGCTTTCCATACGAATAACTGTAAACCTACTTTTTCTTCACCCTGTATATTAAATCGACTGCCCATCTCATCTAGTTCTATGGAGCAAGAACGAGTTGCTCTTCAGCCAGCAATTTCAACTATAGAAATGGAAATAAAAATGAGAGTGGTTCCTAGCTATGAGTTCATCTCAGATTTTGTATTTGCGTCTTTCCCTTTTGAGAAAATACATGCATGCTAAATGGGACTGATTCGTGGTTTCTTGAAGCTTTTGGGTAGAGTAAAAGCTCTATGTGATAGAGAAATGGACTATTGGCTAAGTGTGCCTGGAATTATGGAAAAATGGACTATTGCCCAATTGTATTTTGTGAATATTCTGCTCTCCTATATTCCCCAAATCATTCTCCCAAGAGTGCTCTAATCTTCACCCTTCACAGTCTCAGAAATTCCACTGAATTTGTCTCCCATTCTCTTGTTTTTGTATGCAAGGACAACTATAAAAGGAAACACATTAAACAATATATACCAAAGTGGTTTATTTTTATTATGTGAATGGTTAATAAAAAGTTAACATAAGAAAAACAGAAAGGAAATTGAAACTCTAAGAACAGATAAGGTCACCAAGAAAGAATGTATTGATATAAAGGTAGGAAAGAGGAGAAACAGGAAGAACATATTAATAAAAACTACTATAGTTCTGTTTCCTGCCACAACAGAGTGCTACTAGACTTGACTTCCAACCAAAAAACTATACATGACAAAATACATGAGGCAACTGTTTCCAGGCAAAGAACACAGGCAGGACTGTGATCACTGACTGAAGAGAATCCTATGATCACCCTAGTAATCCACCAAGGCCACTTCCTGGCATAAGGCAGAAAATGCATCCTAAACAGAGCAGCAGTCTCACCAAGCTGAGGAGACAGAGATTAAGTTTTGAGCTGCTTCTATGGCTGGATTTTGAAGGGCAGGGTAACTACTAAGAGAGAGCTGCATAAGGAGAGGTGTATGGAAGACCGCATGGGTGCTCAGCACAGGTCCTTGGTGAGGAGCTAGGCCACACACACTCTGCAAGTCCTAGCTGACAGGGCCTCCTGAAGGGCTGGCACCTAAATAAGTGAGACCAGAGGTGGTGCGGTGCTAACCAGAATGAACAAACAAACAAAACAAAGCTTGACAACCCAAAAGATCCACCAGTAATTTAGCTGTCTGTAAGAACAAGTTTTGAGAGCATTTATGATCTTACTTCCTGGTGTATGTCATCAGTTTGGCTCAAATAAACTCATACAAAAATTCTCAAAAAAAAAAGAACAAGTTTTGATCCTCTGAAAAGGAAGACAACAAAAACAAAATGTGGGCTACACATACACTGGGATATTTATTATTTGGCCTTAAAGAGGAAAACAATCCTGTCATACCTACAACATGGATTAACCTTGAAGACATGATAATGAAATAGGCCAATCACAAAAAGATAAGTTGTCTCTGATTCCACCTATATGAGGTATGCAAAGTAGTCAAATTCATAAAAAGAGAAGATAGGATGGTAGTTGTCAGGGGCTGGAGAAAAGGAGAAATGGAGAGTTGTTTAATGGTTATTGAGTTTCAGATTTGCAAGATGTGAAAACCTGTGGAGGTCTGTTGCACAACAGTGTGAATACACTTGTCTTAGTCTGCTTAGACTGACGTAACCAAGCGCATTAGACTGGGTGGATTAAACAACATTAATTTATTCTCACAGTCTGGACCTGGAAGTCTAAGATTAAAGTGACTGGTGAGAACTCCCTCCTGCAGCAGCCACCTCCTCACTGTGGTCCCACGTGGTCTTTCAGCAGCACGTGTGCAGATGAAGAGGCCATGAGCTCTCTGGATCTCTTATAAGGGCACCAATCCTATCAGATCAGGAGCCGCCATAATGAGCTCATTTAACTTTAGTTATTTCCTTAGAGGCCCCATCTCTAAACACAGCCACACTGTAAGTTAAATGTCCATGTAGGTCTTCAGCATATGAATTTGGGGGTGGAAAGGGACACAAATGTTCAGTCCACAACACTTAAAATGGTTAATATGGTTTAAAAAAAAAAAGGAAGACAACACAGGAACCAGGGCTCCTTGAGAAAATGACTAATTCTAGGGTCAGGGCAGGAAAAATACAAAATGAGCCTGGAGCACCTATTAGTCTTTTTAGTACTAGAAAATAAGGAAGCATTCAAAACCATAAATAAAAAAGAGAATGGCACTGCAGCTAGTGTGGCTCAGTGGATTGAATGCCGGCCTGAAAACCACAGGGTCACCAGTTTGATTCCCAGTCAGGGCATATACCTGGATTGTGGGCCAGGTCCCCAGTAGGGGGCGTGCAAGAGGCAGCCACACCTTGATGTTTCTCTCCCTCTCTTTCTCCCTCCCTTACCCTCTCTAAAAATAAATAAACAAAAAATCTTGAAAGAAAAAAAGATAAGGGCATATCAGAAGGGCCAGAAACCAAACTAAAAAGGTCCCTGTGGCCAAAAATAAATTAATTAAAGCAAAAAACATAGTATTGGATTATGAACCAGGAACTAAAAAATCTGATTCCATACTGACTTGTACTTATTTTTGATACATAAAAATTGTACAGATCATCCCTAACTTACAACGGTTCGACTTTTTTCCCCTACATTGCAAACGTAATATACATTCAGTAGAAACTTACCTCAAATTTTGATCTTTCCCCTGGCTGGCAATGGGCATTATAATACCCTCCTGTCATGCTGGATAGTAGCAGCACTGAGCCCCAGACCCCAGCCAGGCATGCAATCAGGAGGGTAAGCAATCAATACTCTACAGTGTATTCGTCGTGTGAAATGATTTTATCCAATTGCAGGCTAATGTAAGTGTTCTCAGCACGTTTAAATTTGTACTGGGTTTATTTCACTTAGATCAGAAGTCCCACCCCTCCAAGCCACCAACTGGTACTGTCCCCGGACCGGAATCTAAGTTCCCCTGAACTCCTACCGTCCTCCACCACACCATCTTACAGGAAACTAGTCCCTGGTACCAAAAAGGATGGGGACCGCTGACATAGATGATGTCCCCCAGGTTTTTATATATATACTGTTGTAAATGGCAGGATTTCCTTTTTTTTTTTTCTTTTTGAGACTGAATAATTTCCTATTTTATGTAGGTACATTTTTTCACATTTTAACTTTTTTTATGTCGTTCAAGTGCAGATGTCTTCATTTTCCCTCCACGCTCCCCCCGCCCCTCACATCCCCACCTTCCACTCTCAATTCTACCCCCTTTGGCTTTGTCCCTGTGTCCTTTATACGTGTTCCTTGATGACCCTTCCCCTTTTTCTCCCAATTATCCCCATCTCCACTCCCCTCTGGTTACTGTCAGATTGTTCTTTATTTCAGTGTCTCTGGTTAGATTTTGCTTGCTTGTTTTGTTGATGAAGTTCCATTTATAGGTGAGAGCATATGGTATTTGTCTTTCATCACCTGGCTTATTTCACTTAACATAATGCTCTCCAGTTCCATCCATGCTATCATGAGGGATAGGAGTTTCTTTTTTCTTTCTGCTGTGTAGTATTCCATTGTGTAAATATACCACAGTTTATTGATCTACTCACTTACTAATGGGCACTTTGGTTGCTTCTGGCACTTGGTTTTTGTAAATTATGCTGCTATGAACATTGGGGTGCATAGGTTCTCTTGAATTGGTGTTTCAGGATCCTTAAGGTATAATTCCAGCAGTGGAAATGCCGGATCAAAAGGCAGTTCCATTTTTAGTTTTCTGAGGAAATTCCACACTGTTTTCCGCAGTGGCTGCTGCACCAGTCTGCATTCCCACCAACAGTGCACTAGGGTTCCCTTTTCTCCACAAACTTGCCAGCACTTGTTCTTTGTTGATGTGTTTAGGATGGCCATTCTGACGGTGTGAAGTGGCGTCTCATTGCTGTTTTAATTTGCATCTCTCTGATGGCTAGTGATGCTGAGGATCCTTTCTTATGTCCCTGAGCCCTCTGCAGGTCCTCCTTGATGAAGTACTGTTCAGGTCTTTTGCTCATTTTTTAATTGGATTGTTTGTCTTCCTGGAGTGGAGTCATGTGAGTTCTTGATAAATTTTGGAGATCTACCCCTTGTCCATGATATAATTGGCAAATATGTTTTCCCATACAGTTGGTTCCCTTTTCATTGTGCTAATGTTTTCTTTAGCTGTGCAGAAGATTTTTACTTTGATGAGGTCCCATGTGTTCATCCTTTCCTTTATGCCCCTTGCTCTAGGGAACATATTGGTGAAAATATTGCTGTGTGGGATATCTGAGATTTTCCTGCCTATGTTCTCCTCTAGGACTTTTATGGTGTTGCAACTTATATCTAAGTCTTTTACATTGATAAAATGTCACACATATGGGACATTTTCTTTCATCATTTATCTTCTGATGGACACTTGAGGTTGTTTCCATATTATGTTTACTACCAATAATGCTGCAGTGAACATGGCAGTGCAGATATCTCTTCGAAATAGTAGTAACTTTATTTCCTTTGGATATATACCCGAAAGTGGAATTGCTACATGGTTATTCTATTTTCAATATTTCAAGGGCATCCATACCGTCTTCCATACAAGCCGTACCAACTTACAGTGGCACTCATTTTATTGATTGTTTTCTTTCACTGTGCAGAAATAATTAATTTACTATAGTACCACTTGTTTATTTTTGCTTTCGTTGTCTGTGCTTTGGGTGGACATTCCAAAAAATCATCGACAAGACTAATGTCAGGGAGCTTTCCCCCTATATTTTCTAATAGGGCTTTTATGTTTACAGGTCTTACTTTTAAGTTTTTAATCCATTTTGTGTTGTTTTTGTACATGGCATATTAAAAGGGCCCCATTTTGTTCTTTTTCATATGGATATCTGGTTTTCCCAAAATCATTTATTTGAGATCATCCTTTCCTCGTTGTATTATGTGTGATGCTTTTGTCAGAAATTAGTTTACTGTATATAGGTGGGGAATGAGATGATGCAGGCAAAATGAAACTGTTCTTCCTATCTTTTTATGGGGTTATTATCAGGTTTTTTGCTCCCTTGCATTGCTACTGCTTCCTAACTGGAGTCCTGAGAGCTCCTAGAACTGTTTTCATTAGTGGACAGTTGTCTAATCATTGTTCTTTGTGGAAGGACAGACCTGGGGTCTCCTACTCGGCCATCATGAGAATGTTACACTCTGAATCCATGCTGACTGAAATAAATGATTGAGCCCTGGCTGGTATGGCTCAGTGGATTGGGCGCAGGCTGTGATCCAGAGGGTCACTGGTTCGATTCCCAGTCAGGGCATATGCTTGTGTTGTGGGGTCAGGTCCCCAGTGGGGGTCACGTGAGAGGCAACCACACACTGATGTTTCTCTCCCTCTCTTCCTCCCTCCCTTCCCCTCTCTCTAGAAATAAATAAGTAAAATCTTAAAAAAATAAAAAAGAAAGAAATGATTGAATAAATAAGTTGGGGAGAATTGATAAATCTTCCTTACAGAGATTGCAAATAATATATGCAGGTACTCACCCCATGTGATAAGCAATTTATTTCTCCTCCCCTTGAGTGTTGGCAAGACTTAGCAACTTACTATCAAAGAGTAATGTATAGACAGAGAAAAAGAGTAACTTCGCAGCAGAGATACCTGGCCAACACAACCACAACCACCTAAACAGGGTTAACCATCCGAACCACCAGTGATGTCTTGTTGATATCATCCACCTCCAATATCGTGCCATGAGAAAGGCAGCTAACCACTATGGTATGTTTTGCCATATCCAATAACCTCAATCTAAATGTGCATAAAAATTAGATAATTTCAAATTGAGAGATATTCTACTAATATCTAGCTCTTCCAATATATCAAGGTCATGAAAATTAAGGTTATATTGAGAAACTATAACAGACCAGAGAACACTAATATGAAGATTAAATGCAACACTGTATCTGGATTAGATTTGGGAACAGAAAAAGGACATTAGTGAGAATCTGGTGAAATAAAAAAAAAAACCTGGACTTAGCTGATAATAATGTAGCAGTGTTTATTTCTTAGTTTTGACAAATGTATCATGATTATTTAAGACTTTAACATTAGGGGAAATGGGGTGAATGATAAAAAGGAATGTTCTGTGATCTTTAAACCTTTTTAAATTATTCCCCAATAAAATTATATTTAAAAGAACAACATAATGCAGACTCTCTATAATGTAACATATTAATGTCCACTATGAAATAAAAAGTTATTATAACGCAAAGAAATAAGAAAATGTGGGTCACGATCCAGAGAAGAATCAGCAAGTAGAAAAGAAATTTAAGATGACATAGACATTGGAATTCGCAAACAAGGACTTTATATATAATCATATGTAATAGAGGAAAATGTGGACATAATTAATAAAAAGATGAAGAATCTGTGGAGGGAAGTAGAAACTATTTTAAAAAGACAACTGAATATTCTAAAGCAAAAAAGAACAACACTCACAATTTTTTTAAATAACTGAATGGGAGCCCTGGCTGGGTAGTTCAGCTGGTTAGAGTGTTATCCTGAGACACCAAGGGTGCAGGTTCAATTTCCAGTAAGGGCACATACAAGAATCAACTAATGAATGCATAAATAAGTAAAACACTAAGGTGATGTTACTCTCTTCTCTTCTCTTCTCTCTCTCTATCCCCCCCACCTCTAAAATCAATCAATAAATAACTGAATATAATTAAGAGCAAATTGGAGCAGGAAAAATAAAAGGTCAGTAAATACAAAGATAGATTGCTAGAAATTACCCAATATGAAGAACATGAAAAAAGAATAGACCCTCAGTGATCTGTAAGACAACATCAAGCAGTATAACATAAGTGCT
Organism: Carollia perspicillata; assembly: GCA_004027735.1. Taxonomy (NCBI): domain Eukaryota; kingdom Metazoa; phylum Chordata; class Mammalia; order Chiroptera; family Phyllostomidae; genus Carollia; species Carollia perspicillata. Next base: position 30,611 of record PVKM010000365.1, read on the forward strand.
ATTTAAACCCCAGAAATATAATGGAGCAGAAAAAGATTTGAAGAAGTAATGGTTGAATATTTCCCAAATTTAGTATAAAGCTTATATGTATGAGAATAAACAAATGAAACTACATCAAACTAAAAATATGTTGCACAGCAAAGGAAACCACCAACAAAATAAAAAGACAGCCTACCTAATGGGAAAAGGTATTTATAAATGATTTATATGAAAAGAGGTCAATATCCAAAATATATAAGGAACTCATAAAACTCAACATCAAAAAAACACAAATAATTTAACTTTTAAAAAGGAGAGAGGACCTGAACAGATATTTCTTCAAAAAAAAAAAAAAAACATACACATGGCCAATTGACACATCACTAATAATTAGGAAAATGTAAATAAAAATCACAGTGAAATATACCTCACACACATAATGGTTATTATCAAGAAGACAAGAAATAAGTGTTGGCAAGAATGTGGAGAAAAGACAATCCTTAAGCACTGTGGGTGGGATTGTAAATTGGTGCTACCGCTGTGGAAAGCACCATGGAGATTCCTCAAAAATTTAAAAAGTGAACTACCGTATGACCCAGCATTTCCACTTCTGGATATGAATCAGAAAAAAACTTGAACACTAATTTAAAAGATATGTGCACCCCTATGTTCACTGAAGGATTACTAAAAAATCAACATTTGGAAATAGCCCGGGTGTCATTTGCAGCATCACGGATGGACCTAGAGAGCACTGTGCTAAGTGAAAGTCAAAGACAAATACCATATTAGTTCTCTTATATGAATCTTTTTTAAAAAAGTAAACACACTTCTATGCCACTATACATTTTCTTCCTGTGGCTGCTTCTAAGATGTTCTTTTTCTTTTAATCATCACCTAAAGAAATGCTTATTGATTTTAGAGAGGGGAAGGGAGGGAAGGAATGAGAGCGAAAGAGAGAGAGAGAGAAACATCGACATGAGAGAGAAAAACATCAGTTGCTTCTCATCTGTGTCCTAACTGGGGATCATCCTTAGGTATGAGCCCTGTCTAGGAACCAGACCCGCAACCTGCTGGTTTACAGGACGATGCTGCAACCAAGTGAGCCATACTGGCCGGGGCAAGGTGTTCTCTTTATCACTTCTCTTCAGTAGCTTAATGATAATGTATCTTGGTGTACTTTTCTTCATGTTTCTCCTGATTCATGTTCACTGAGCATCTTTGATCTGTGAATTTATGTTTTCATCAAATCGAGAAAAATTTTGGACATATTTCGTACTCTTTCTGAAACCTTAATCATAAATATGTTATATTGTTTGGAATCATACCCTATGTAAAAGTCCTGGGGTTTCTTGGAGGCGAGAAGGGCATCCTTGTGTTTGTTTTGGATATTTTCTACTGATACGTCTTTAAGCAAATTTATCTTCCCTTCTGCCATTTCTCATCTACTGTTGATTCCATCCAGTGTATTTTTGTTGTATCATTTCAATTATTGTTATTTCTCATTCCAACAGCATGATTTTGGTTATATTTAAAATAGCCCGCATTATTCTCATCATGTTCAATTTCCTTCTACCTTTGGAACATATGATGTATATTGATAATAGTTGTTTTAACATCCTTTCTGTGAATTTTCTCATTTTTGTCATTTCTGGGTCATTTGCAAAGTAAATTTTTCACAATAATTTCATTTATGAAAGCATTGAAACATATAAGTACTTGAGAATAAATGTGAAAATGGCATGTAAGACCTCTTATTGAAAACTATGAAACATGGCTGAAAGAAATTAGATGAGATCTAAATAGAGAGTTATATCTTGTCCATGGATTATAAACCTCAATGTTGTTAAAATGTCAGCTTTCCTCAAATTTATGTTTACATTCACATTAATCTCAGTTATCATTGCAGCAAGATTTTTAAATAGAAATTGACAGGCTTATTCTAAAATACTTGTGAAATGCAAAGGACCTAGAAGAGCCAAAACAATCCTGACAAAAACAAGAAAGACTTATACTGCCTTAATTCAACACTTACTATAAAACTACAGGAATCAAAACAGTGCGTTATTGGCATAATAATTAACACATAATAATTAACAAAGAGATCAATGGAACAGAATTAAGTCCAGAAATAGAGCCATATTTATACAGTCAACTGATTTTCAACAAACCTGCAAACAATTGAAAAGAGAAGTGAACAGCTGTTACTGAAAGAACATATCCACGTAGAAAAAAAAACTGACATCACCCTGACCTTATTTAATCATATACAAAAATTAATTCAATATTGATTATAGACATAAGCATAAAAGCTAAAACAGCAAAGCTTCTTAGAAAATGGACACACTACCCAAATGCCCATCAAAAGAACATATAAACAAGCTGTGAAATAGTCATACAATATAATATTATTTAGCTGAAAAGAAACCTGCTGCTCATACGCCACAGATAATCTCACATCTATTATACTGAGTGAAAGAGAGAAAACATAGTATATGCTTAAATTTTATATAAAATTCCAGAATAGGCAAAACTAATCTATGGTGAAACTTTCGGAGCCACAGTTACCTCTAGGGCTAGGAGACGTGACTCGAAATAGGCATGGGGAAGTTTTCCTGGGTGATGAAAATCTACTAAATCTTGATTACAGCGTTGTCACAGTTATAACACATTGGTCGAGATTCATTGAACTGTATACTTAAGAGTTGTACATTTTATAATTGATAAATTTTACTTCGACAACAAAAAGATGGGACTTTAAATAAATCCTGAACTCTAGTTAAGTAGGCTTGCTTTACACAATGGTATGACTTCGTTATAAGACTACTTCCTGTGTTTTCTGATGTGTGAACAAATGTGTAAGCAGATTGAGCATAACGGGAGCCTGGTTTCTCACTCTGAGAAAGATTTACAGATTTCCTAACTCTACTGATAAGGACTTAGGTGATGCTACACAAGCAGCAATAAATACACCTCGTAATCAGATCTCGGTCTCCCAACACCATTCTCTACTAAAAGAACCCAAGCCCCTTCGAGAAATACTGATTCTAGGGTAAGAAAAGCGCAAGATAAACAAGGAACACTTATGTGTCCAAAAGTAAAGGATTAGTCACAAAATAATAGGGAAATATCCTAAGGAGCCACCATAACAGGCTTCACGCTGGCAGTTCAACCCACACCCTCCAGCAATTTTTCTGTTAACTCATTCGTAGACTGCATGTTCCTGTGGCAGGAACCACACCCTCTTCAAAGGTCTGAATTGCTACCCTGTGGTTTGGAGAGCAGGCTTTCAAGTTACTTTCTTGTTATCACTTCTTCAGTCCTGGAGATCATAGCTGCATTCCGTAGTTGCTACTGCTGTGTAACTTCCATATACCTTAGAGTTCTCTCTTACCCCTTTCAGTAGGAATCCAATGCTGAGGATGCCTCCTGTGGCATCCTCGTTTGACTCCTTTTTACTAGAACATAACTCTTTACATTAAGTTTTTTCTCAAAATCAAAATGTGTCCACATTTTTCTCAAAATGTGGAATGTTTTCGGATTGAATCGTGACACAAAATACATCACTTATTTCTTAAGCCCCATCAAGAAATGCATACCTGCCCTGCCCAGGTAGCTTGGTTGGAGCATCGTCCCATGCACCCAAAAGTTGCAGGATTGATACCCTGTCAGGGCACATACCTAGGGTTGCAGGTTCAGACTCCAGTTGGGGGGCATAAGAGGGGAGACCAATCAATGTTTTTCTCTCACATCAATGTTTCTCTTTCCCTTTCTCCCTTTCTCTCCCTGCTTTCCTCTCTCATAAATCAATAAAACATATCCTTGGGTGAGAATTAAAATAAAAATAAAATAATGCCTAAATATGATCATGAAGAAACATCAGACAAACTCCAAATAAGAGACATCCCACAAAATAAGTGACCTGTTTTCAACATTTCAAGGTCAAATAAGATTTTTTTTTAAATGATGACTAATTGCAATGTGCGACTCTGACGTGGCCCTTGTGGTTGTGAGCGAGAAGTCATTGCAAAGAGCATTTGCCCTGACCAGGGGGGCTCAGCTGGTTGGATGTCCCACGCAGACAAAAGTCTCTCTGGTCGATTCTGGTCAGGGCGCATGCTTGAGTTGCAGGTTCGGTCCTGGTCAGAGCATCCAAGAAGCAACAGATCGATCTTTCTCTCTCTTTCTCCCCACCATCCCTTCTCTCTAAACATAAATAAATAAAATACTTTTTTAAAAAATTGTAAAGAATAGGTACTGGGACAATTGAAGAAATTTTGAATATGGACTATGGATTAGATAATGATATTGTATCAATGTTACAGTTCTTACTTTTCATAATTATACTGTGGTCATGTAAGAGAATGTCCTTATTCTTAGCAAATACACACTGATGTATTTAGTGGAAATATAGAACTTACCCTCAAATTGTTCGAAATAATTGGGTGTATGGATGTGTGCAGGGAGGAGAGAGAGAGAGACTAATAAGGCAAATGGGTAACATGTGAACAATTGGCGGGTCTAGGCAAAGTATATATGAAAGTTCTTTGTACTATGCTTGCACCTTTTTCTAAAAATGTTAAATTATAATAAAATTGAAAATTACCAAAAACAAAATATATTCATTCCTTGATATATGTTGAAAGTGATTTCATTTTATTTTAATGGCATCGCTTTAAAAGGAAGACATCAATAAAAGTTCAAAATTGAAATCTGATTCAAGAGCTCAAATTAAATATATGAGTAACAGGACAGAGAAACTAATGTAAGAGAGGATCAAATTTTCCTTCTACCCTTCCAGCTTCTTTGACTGGTCTAATAATTAAGTTGGCCTAAGACAGGTTAAAAGGAACAAACCCTATAACACAAAACTCATACAAAATAAAGCTCCTAACAAAGCTCCCAGCTCAGAGTCAACAAAACAACAACAACAACAAAAAGATCTAGGACAATTATCGAAGCAATTCATTGAAGAAAGAGTTCGGAATACCTAGATCATTCAAGCACCTTCCCCTCTTCCGCTTATACTACACAGAAGGCATCCTCAGCATTTAACTTGAGGACAAAACTCCTAGCATTGTTTTCTAAATGAAGTGAACAATTTATCTTGTGTGTAGGAGAAGGGTGTGGGCATAGGTGTGGTGTGTGTGGCAGGGGGGTGTCCTTGTCAATGAAGCTAGAGAGAAGCAAAGCATAAAGGCAAAAAAGAACTGCTAATTTCAACTTTTGCTCTGGCAAGAACCTTGAGGTTGGTTCTGACACAGATAGCTCCCGGAATGGGCACTGAAGTCTGAAAAGCACGGAGTAAACTCAAGTTATTTGCAACTGGATGGAGAGGGGAGCTCTCCCTTGTTCCCACTCCCACACAAGGCAGGTTATTTTACACAATTGCATTTTTGGAAATTTCCCCACTTCCATTATGCACACTTTCCTCCCTCTAGCCCTATGGTGTTCCAACCAGTAAACAAAGGGCAAGATCTCTAAAATCAAAACTAAAATCAAGTTGATAAATTACGATCAATTCTAGAATGAAAACTCATTGCAAATGAGTTGTCTTTTTTTCTCTGCTGTATCCCCAAAACCTGTCACAGCATAACAGCACAGTAAATATCTGTTAAATGAGTTGATAAAGACAAGTCAATAGAAATTATTTAAATGCCCAACACTAATGGAATTGATTAAGTGCAAATCCATACAGCTAAATATTACTCATCCATTAAAAAACTTGTAGGCCATTTCTTGGACTCTGGGCAGGGGACAGCATCTGCAGGAGCCAGGCAGAGGGGCAGGGAAGAGCCGTCTGAAGAAATGTATTAGAATTCCTGTCCATCGGATTGTAGGATTTACGTAAGTAATCTTGGAAACAACAGTAACAAGACTGAATTGGAATGAGCTTTTGGCAATTATGGACCACTCCAAAGTGTGCAGCTTTGCTTTTGTTGAATTTCAAGATCCCCGAGATGCAGCTGATGCTGTTCGAGGGCTGGAAGATTGAGCACTGTGTGACTGCCAAATAAGAATGGGCCTGTCGAATGGTGAAACAGGAAGTGGAAATCATGGCCCACCTCCCTCTTGGAATCATTGCCCTCGAGGTGATTATCCAAGAAGGAGTTCTCTACCTTGTCACAGATCTCCAAAATGGGGAACTTTCTCCTAAAGTCACAGCAGGTCCCTTTCTAGAGATAGAAGAAAGAGGGCACCGTCTCAGAGAGAAATCCCAAGCGGTCCAATCTTTCTCTAGGTCTTGGAGCTGATCTAGGTCAACTGAAAGAAAATAGACCAGTTTGCAAGAGGAGTGGGGTACAGGAAATAACTTCATTTGACAGGACTATGTACAGAAAAATCAAAGTTTTGTTTGAGACTTCATAAGCTTGGTGCACGTTTAAGATGTTTTAACTGTTCAACTTTGTCTTGGAACAGTGACATAAAGATGTAATTCTCTATTGTTTGAAATGGATCACATGAGGCATATAATATCAAGAATCATTACAATGTTCCCTTAAGCAAAATTGGTTTTGCTTTGAACTTTAGTCTTGCATAGACTGAGAATAAACCTCTTAATACCTCCCAGCTAAAGTGTGTTTAGTATTATGGAAACTAAACTGGCAAAAATTGAACTTAAGACTTTCCATAGCTGGGCTATAATATGCAGCTGTAAGTTGAACAGGCAGCCTTCAAAAGCTGCTGTGAGCAAAAGCCAGCAGGTAAAAATTAGAGCTGCACCCTTAAACTAGACCAGAGGTTTAAAAAAATCCAACTAGTCTCAGCACTGGACAGAGGTTGTCCAGTTAGTATAGAATCTAAGAGGTTTCAAGAAAGTTATTTTACTTTTGATTTAGGTCACAAATTTCTTGCGTGATTGCTATATATGAATACATAGCTCTTGGTAACATTATTCATTTGGAAATTTGAGACTTCAAGATACAGGTGTCCTGCCAGTTTAAGGGTACATTGTAGAGCTGAACTTTCAGTTACTGGGCAAAAGTTTTTTTCATGCTGTCATTTGTAACATGTTTTATGAGAATCCTTGGGATTACAGTTTTGGTTACAAATTGTTTTTAAAAAGTTTACTTGTAAAGTTAGTGATATGGAGAAATATTTTATATTAAATTTTTTAGAAAAGAATTAACACTCATGAAGAAAATATACAACCTCTTGGTCGGTTTATGGGCTTTTATTTTGTTCTCTGTTTCTGGTTACAAATTACTATGAGAAACTCATCCTTTAATTTTTTGTTTTGAGGATACATCCAAACCCAACCCAGATATGATTACCACCTAGCCTGATTTGAATGTACAGATTAATAAATGCAGGATCCTACACAGTCAGTATAATGTAATGTGTATGCTAAAATTCTGGAGCCTAAATACTGACTCCATAACTTAATAGTTGTGGGACCCAGGGTAAGTTACTGAGCCTCTATCAGCTTTAATTCACTCATTTCTAAAACTGTGGTAAGATACTTCATTAAGGTTATTGTGAAGATTAAGTGAATTAACAACTTTTAAAGCTCTTACAACATTGGTGGTCACCACAGAGCTATGCAAGCGTTGGCTTTTATTACTGGATTCAAAACACTGTACTAGCTCTGGTGAGAATAAAGAATCAAAAATCCATGGCAAGGTTGTGGAGAAAAAGGGACCCTAGTACACTGTTGGTGAGAATGCAGACTCTGGTGCGTCCACTGTGGAAAATAGTGTGGAATTTCCTCTAAAAATGAAAAACAGGGCTGCCTTTTGACCCAGCAATTCCACTGCTGGTGTTATACCCTAAGAACCCTGAAACACCAATTCAAAAGAACCTATGCACCCCAATGTTCAGCAGCACAATTTACAATAGCCAAGTGCTAGAAGCAACCTAAGTACCCATCAATAAGTGAGTGGATCAAAAAACTATGGTATATTCACACAATGGAATACTACACAGCAGAAAGAAAGGAGGAGCTCCTATGCTTCTTGACAGCATGGATGGAACTGGAGAGCATTATGCTAAGTGATATAAGCCAAACAGTGAAAGACAAATACTATACGATCTCCCCTACAAGTGGAACCTAATCAGCAAAAAAAACAAGCAAGCAAAATACAACTAGAGACATTGAAATAAAGAACAAACTGACAGTAACCGGCAGGGCAGGAAGAGGAGAAGGGAAAGGGTCATCAAGAAACACATAAAAAGGACCCATGGACAAAGCCAAAGGGGGGTAGGATTGAGGGAAGGAGGTGGGGGTGGGTGGGGCAGGGGAGAGTGGAGGAGGTGGAGGAAAGGAAACAAGTGTACTTGAACAATTAAAATCAAAATCCAGTCTCTATCCTCGAAGAGAGACGGAGAAACACTCAAAAGCAAAGTCTTAGTCAAAGCAGAGTGAAATCAGGTTAGAGCCAAGTACAAGCCGCCAGTCATTCAGGAGTGATGGATTCCTGAACAGAGTGAATCCAGGAAGTCACAGGAGCCATAGCACGTCAACTGACCTCTAAGTATCAGTGAGACTTCAACAGGCAGCTAATAAGGGATACCGCAAAGGATCTTAGCAAAAGCACTAACGCTGAAATTGAGTTGCTCGTTCTCCAGAACAATGGAAACGCGCAAAGGATGGACAAATAACAGCACACCCCAAGGTACTCAACTGTAGAAGGGAAAGAACAAGGGTGTCATTAAGAAACCCGAGGACCAGGACCCAATCACTGGCCACTATCCTCTAGGCGCCAACGTTGGTCACAGCGAGACTCCAGGCCGGCACACGGAGAAACAGCGCCTCTCTCAGGCAGCGAACTATCTCAGGCAGGAGAACCACCGCGAGCAGGAGACCTGGCATGAGAACTACAACTCCCGCTGAGGCCTGGAGTGCAGGCCCCCAGTCCGCATTTCCGCTTCCGCCGCCTGCCCTCACATACCCTCTTCAATACCACCCACCAAAGAGCCGACCGGGCGTGTGACCGCGCGTGACCTCGCGTGGCGGGGGGCCCCCCTAGCCCACAAGACCGAAAGCGGGACTCTAGGACCCATTGTTAGAAAGGCAAGTCAAAAAGGTGGAACTAAACTTGAAAATCTCGATAATGATTGGAGTTAATAGGACAAGGACGCCCACAATACTGCCCAATCAGCGTCCAGGATGACCCGGAAACCGGGAATGGAAAGGGGGTGAAATGGTTAGTGGTCACATGCCGCGGGGTCTAGTGGGAGGAGCAGTTGCCCAGCGGCCGCCTGGCGCTTCCTGTTTCCGGTTCCCGGAGTGGGGCACTGCAAGGCGCCGAGGGGAACGCTGGCTGTGACACGAGCTCTGGGACCGGGGTCTGCGGCTGGCCCCTCGCTGGCCCTGTCTCCCAGCCCCAGACAGGTACTCACCCAGGGAGTCTGAACTTTGGCTACTCCCTTCGCCCACGACACGTGAGTATGAGGGGCTGGAGAGCGCTCACACCTCGGCGACTGTGACAGGGGCCGGATCGTTAAGTCTCCCTTATCCAGGGTTCTAGCCAAAAATCAAGCTAAGGAGCCCTAGAGCAGAATGGAGGCATAGGCGTGAGGGTAGGAGCTCCAGAAAACGAAGGGAGTTAAGGAGAAAGGACCCCCGAGACCAATGGGAACTTACATGTATTTGGAAGGCAGGGGAAGGAAGGTCCCTTGGTATAGAGTGTGTTTGATGTGTTACTGGATGCCTCAGAAGGAATTTTGGCCTGTATGGTGGAGGGAGGTGAAGTAGCATCATTTGGAGAAGGTCTAAGCAGTTGGAAAGTTAGGAGATTTGAATTTATAGAACCCTGGGAGAAGTTTGAGGGGGATGAGTGTATGGCGTGGAGAAGAGCAGCCGGTAGAGGGATTCTTGTCTTCCTCTTTGTAGGGAGCTGCTGCCCTTGGGACAGGGACCTACTCCTCTGAGGCTTTTCGACACTGGGCCTTTTAGCTAATTAGGGATGCTCTTCTAAAAGTATAGGTTGCTGGAGAGAGGAAAGAAGAGCTGCTGTATCAGAAACGGTCAGAGAGGAGACAGTGGAAATTCCATTGAAAAATGGAAAGTATTCATGCTGCTCTTGAGAGGTGGGGAAGAGAGTGATAAAGAGACCTAGTGATCTAAACTGCTTCCCACTTCCTGGCGTAATTATTGGGCATCCCTCTGAAGGAGAATTTTTTAGCATTATCAAATGGATCTGTCATACAATAAGAAAATTGAAGGGTATTTCTCAAAATCTACAGCCCTCCCCTGTATTTCCAAACTATCTAGACACACACTTGCACCTTGAGAATCTAACTGTAGCACTTTAAAAAGGGACTACCCAGCCCTTGGATTTCATACTCTTCCTAATACACTATTGCACCCTTGTATTAACAGAAAATTTCAAGCAACTATCTTTATGCCATGAGTCATCCAAGTTACCCCAGTCATTTCGTCCACATTTAATACTTGTATAATGTAGGGCCAGGAAGTTAACCTCTGTAAGCATGAGTTTCCTCATTTATAACATGAGAGAAATTGCATCTACTTTTCTGGGCTGTAATGGTTAAGGAACGTATTCTAGATAAAGCACTCCAAGCACATGCCACTGAATCAGAAGCAGCTCAGCATATAGTCAAACCTTAAGCAAGAGAGAAGAATATGAATTGGTTCTCATCCTCTGTTCTTTGAACCAGTCGGCGAAATGAAAGCTAGTGCAGTTCAACCAGTGCTGACTGTAAGGTGTTTCACCTTCCATTTTTTCCCAGTTTTGGAGATGCTTTGTTTTAATTTGGCAAAAGAAGTCATCAACTGTTAACAGATAAGGGACTGAGTTTGAGGCCAAAAAACACAAGTTTGTGTTTGAATATCCCTGTGGAAAAACTGGTCCTGGGAAAAAAATATCCGGAAAGCCTAGCATGTTGAAATTTTAAATTAGGTCCTTAGAGAATATAAGGAAAATGTCAGGTTAAATAGATCTAATAAAAGGAATCTCCTACTTCTCTTTAGTAACTCAACTGGTCACATTGTGTGTTGAGCAATGAGTTAATTTAGGGAAGGTCGAAGTTTGAGGTCTGAGTTCTTTATTCCGCCGCCCACTCAGTGAATTGTGTGAAGAGTCGCTTCCCCTTCTGTGTCAAAAAGAGAGCAAAGCTTTGGCTGCCGACTCTGATCCCACAAAAACTGATGTGAAAGCAAGTAGATAGATACACATGTAGTGGTTAAGTACAGGTCATGAGCTCTGAAGCCAGGCTGACCTTGTTCACTCAGGTAGCTCTGTCTCAGTTTTCTCGTCTGTAAAATAGGGACAATGATTGTATTTACTCAGAAGGGTTGTAGTAGGATTAACAGCAGTGCTTCAAACAGTGCCTGAAAGAAGATAGGCACTCAAGAGTGTTTTCTTTTGGTGTTTCAAATGTGTTTATGGGGGCCTCAGACTTTCCGGCTGACGGTAAGTATTCTGTGGAAACAGCTTATTAATATTCCCTATTAATATTACCATAGTGAGTTAATGTTTGGAATACAGAAAGTCAGGGAGACAACTTTCCAAGGATTTGTGGTTCTAATGGAGTGTGGGAAACAGCAGGTCAAATTATAAGTGAGAAAAATTGGAAAGAATTAAATCTTTGTATGAGAAAAATTAGCAGTACTGTTATGAAATTAACAAGCAGCAGTGGCCTGAAGAGTCATTAATGGTCCTAGAGTGAAGTCTTCGGGAAGGGCAACTCAGTGTGTCCTGGGTGCGACGATGGATTAGAGAAAAGAAAATGAGTTTGGGAACCAGGGCCCTGTGTTTTCATTCCTGGAGCAACACAAGCTTCAGGTCCGTTGGATTTACTAGATTGTAAAGTGACTTAGTGACTGACCCCCAAGGGTTGTCAGCAGTTCATAGTGTAGCCAGACAACTGTACTTACTGGAAATCTAGAAACTCTTGAGACTTGTGGCTTGTAGAGCCTCTGGTGAGTTGTGGAGGACTTCTTCAAACCACCGGTTTTGGCCTAGTGAGTTTCCTTCTCCCTCTGATTTAAATGGGTGAGTGATTTTTCAGAGATGAGACATTGGGCAGTGGCAAGCTTTAGGCTCTGTGGCTGTGTTTATCTCCCTCCATCGTTCTCCTGGTGAATACGAATGAGGACTGTAGGCTGCTTCTGAGTGTCAGATTAAGTCAGAGCCCAACGTGTTCGTCTCTTTTTTTTATTGTACGTCTTTCTTAATAACTTCCAAATAGATCCTGTCACGTGTCAAATTTGAGTGTTGTCGCAGGGAGGGCCACTGGTTTAAGCAGTATTGATGAACTCCGGCCCCTGCACACACTTCTCAGCACACATTTCTTCATCTCCTGTGTTCACGGCAAGTCAAGGCAGAGCCCCCAGCCCTCTGGCCTCGGCTTCTTTTTTTTTAGGTACGAGATCTGCAAAGTAAGAAAAACAAACACAAAGACTTGGTTGGTCCTTCCAGTAGCATGTGTGTGTGTGTCAGAGATTAAACCATGCATGTCTAAGTACACACGGCTTTAACTAGTGAGATACCGCAGTCTTCTCACTGAACAGTAAAGAGGCAAGGATATCTCCACTCAGGCTGTCATAATTAATTCTTCTTTATTCTTTCACTTTTCTCACCCCCATGGTGTGCTCTGAAGGACTCAACTATGAATTAGACTGAAGGTTATATGTATGAGTTTCCTGACACAGGTGCTTTTGGGACAGAGATATTAAAATGTACTGTTTACTGCATATGCTGAAGAATCTTATACTTTCTGCATAATCAAAATACCATTTATTGGTAGAACCTATGTATCCCTACATTGGTTGGTCCTTCTGACAGTTTCTAGAAAAAAAAAATGTTTCTTTCTTCCAGTAGAGCTGAGGAGCTGGTAAACTGCTTTGGAAGTCGAGATAGCCTTCTTTTAAGCACACTTCGCAGAAATCACCAACAGCCTGTAGACGCTAACTCTTCACCAAGGCCAGAGCCGTCCTCGTGTCAAATACACATTGTGCCCCCAAACTGAGAGGGCCCAGGAGGGACAGCAGGTGAGCAGTGGTGTTGGGCAATGGAGTCTGCTAGAAAGAGGCTTTCAAAATAAGTTTGAAAGGAAAAAAAAAGAAACCTAGAGACCTAAGAATCCAATTCAGAATATTAACGGACAGGAAAAAAAAACTTGGATGAAAACCAAAAGCTTGAAGTAGACAAATACAAGAAACAAAAACCAACTTCATAAGGAAGAAAAGTGGTTAGTGTAAAATAAGAGGTGATAGGTGGATGATGAAAAGCCTTTTGTTGTTGTTGTTTAATATTTTATTTATTTATTTTTGGAGAAGGGAAGGGAGGGAGAGAAGGAGAGAAACACCAATGTGTGGTTGCCTCCCATGTATCCCCTACTGGGGACCTGGCCTACAACCCAGACATGGGCCCTGACTGAGAATCGAACCGGCAACTCTTTGCTTCGTAGGCTCAAGCTCAATCCACTGAGCCACACCAGTCAGGGGTAAAAAGTTTCTTTAAAAAACCTTTTTTTTCTTACACATTCACATGCTTTATCTCTTTCCTTTCTCTTCTGACCCTCCCTCCACCCCCAACACAAACACTTTCTCCCAGAAGGATGTTCCCCTTCCACAGCTGCTGGAGGGCTGGACTGCTGCTGCCGCTGCTCCTGGCCATCACAGCAAGAGAGTCCTGGCAGGCAGAAGAAAAAACCTGCGACCTGGTAGGAGAAAAGGGGAGAGAGTCAGAGAGAGAGCTGGCTGTACTGAAGAGGCTGGCACCACTGTTTAACAAAAGGTAAAAATGAGAAGAACCTTAAAGGGCTAGAGAAGAATAACTTTTTTTTCACTCGGCCTCTCCAGATGACCTCTGGTACTCCCCCCACCCCCACAGACTCTGACCCCACCCAGTATCTCTGGCCCTCCACAGACTCCGGAACCCCTAGGACCCCTGGCCCTGGGAGCCTCATGGAGGGAGATGACTGTGGGAGATGCTTACCAGAGGACAGCTTTTTTAGAAGAATCTTTTGCAACTCTTACTGATTTTATTTTGCTATTACTATTGAATATGGAAGAGATACATACGTAATACCCTCCTCTCTCTCTTGACCTGGAATAGCTGGTGCTATCATGCTTGCTTTATGATGCAGAGCAAATTCTCAACAAGTGTTTAGTAGCAGTGTGCGGTTCTCTAATGCAGAAGAGGAGCTGTTGCTAAGACTGGATCCAAGAGACCAGCTTATAGGAGTTTGAAAAGCATTAGATACTTTCATATAATAGGACTAGAATTATCAGATAGGCATAGTTAGGCCTATACATGTCATCAGAAGTCAATAATCTTCAGATATAGAAATAAGAAGATGATCTTCAAGGAACAAGGGAGTATCCCATGAACACAGACCCTTATTTACAGGGAGATAATAGCACTTTAGCGCAGTCTAGAGCAGATATTCGAGGGATGTCTAGCTGCTGGGTGGTGTATTTTAATCAGTCATCATCAACGATTAGGATGGTCTGTCAGGGTCACGCATATCTCATGATTCAACAAATACTATTCACTATTATATTCAGCCGTGACACCATGTAAATAAATTGAATGCACCTGTTTTTGGAGTCGGAGGTTGGGGGGTAAGAGGAAGAAAGGCTGCTCTTCCTAAGGCTGATAGCCACTAACTCTCCTCCTTTCTCCTCCCTTCCTGCAGCTTCGAGAGCACTGTGGGCCAGGGCTCAGAAATGTATATGTACATATTCAGGGTATGCCGGGAAGCTGGCAACCACTCCTCAGGGGCAGGCCTGGTGCAGATCAACAAGAGTAACGGGAAGGAGACAGTGGTGGGGAGAATCAATGAGACTCACATCTTCAATGGAAGTAAGACCCTCTCTGTTGACTAATTCATTGATCCCAAGTCATTCCCTTGGACAGTCCTCTATGCCTTTCCCCGTCTCTTCAGAATATCTTATGTGTAGTTCAACACACGTGAAACTGTAAGCCACAGGATACCTAGTTCCACAGCTCCTCTGGGGCCAAGGCTCAGGACATTGATGTTTTCTAAAGTTAGTGAAAAGCTTATGCAGAAAAAGAAGAATGTAGCTGGAATTGTGTGACCTGGAGTCCTTTTAATACTTAAATCAGTTTTTCATGCTAGACTTGAAAATATCAACCATGACTATTTCTCATCATATTACTCAAACTTTGCCGGTTAAGTAATAAGAGATCAAGTTTTGCAAACCAGTCTACAGAAATTTCTCTACCAAACTTTGATAACGATGGTGATAATGTTTCTCAGAAGCCATAATGCTGGAAAAGACTACATGAGCACCTGTAATCCAGTTCCTTCCCTAAGGCAGATAAATTATACCCCCAGTGTTATTTGCTCCTATAAATAATATAATAAAAGTAGCATAAAGAATTTGGGGCTATGGGTCAAAAGACTGGATTTTTGACCCATATTGTATTTACTTTGTCCTGTAATTTTGAAAAGTCATTTCACCTTTTTACTTTCACAAATGCAAAATCAGAAGCAGGGTCCTTCCTTATTGCCCTTACACGACTGTTAAGTCAAATGTTTCGCAAAAGAAGTTTGAATACACTAAATACTAAATATTAAAGAAAAAGAAATACCTCCCAATCTTAAAAATCATCCACTTTGAACTTATCTGTGGCTAATTTAAATCTAGGCTTTTCCCTGCTACCTAGTAATTATGTGGAACCTCCTCTTTTGATATTAGCAGGTGTTTGGCAAATGGGAACCATTGTGAAGGTATGGCCCATAATTGGTAGTTTGGCATAATCAGCTGCCTGCCTTTAATGTGAAAAATTAAGATTCTTATGAGTATTTGACACTTAATTGTCTAAGCAAAGGAACATAAAACTGTGATAAAAAACAGTTTTAGCTTGGCATTTCCAGTATACAGAACACACACTGATGAGGCTTATGTTAATTAAAACCAATTTGTCTGAACTTTCCAATTCCACTTTACCATCATACCTAGGTCTGCCTCTACTACCCCCTGACCCCAAAACTCCGTTTTCCTTTCCCTCCTCAGGTAATTGGATCATGCTGATCTATAAAGGGGGTGATGAGTATGACAACCACTGTGGCAAGGAGCAGCGTCGGGCAGTGGTGATGATCTCCTGCAATCGACACACCATAGCGGTGAGGAACCTTGGGGCTCGAGCCTTGGTGGGGGGGGAGGGCTGCAGGGATTGGCCTGAAGCTAGAGAGACTCCCCAGAGGAAACAGGAAGCCTTGGGCCTTGGGAGGGATTCGAGAGAACTAGAAGTCTGGGTTTTTTTTTTTTTTTTCCCCTGTGTAACAGGCACCCATCTTCCAATGTACATGGACAAATAGGTTATTGAACCAGGAAAAAAAAACATGATTTTTGGGTTTTGTGGAGGGTTTTTCTGTTTTTAAAATGCAGTCAGAAGAAAATGTTTTAAATATGTGTTCTGTCCTTTCATCATCAGGACAATTTTAACCCTGTGTCTGAAGAGCGAGGCAAAGTCCAAGATTGTTTCTACCTCTTTGAGATGGATAGCAGCCTGGCCTGTTCCCCAGAGGTCTCGCACCTCAGTGTGGGTTCCATCTTACTTATCACGTGAGTCTTTTTTTTCCCTTACCAGTCCAAGCCTTTCCTTTTTTTTTATAAACTCATAAAATTCTTGCATGTACATGGGCATAAATTGTATGTGTGGAATAATTGGAGGGGGAAGAACTTTGTGTGAAAATCCTCATTAAACTCTTGACCACACAAGTTTTGAAAAATGAGATTTGTTATGTCCTCAATAAATATTCACATTTGAAGGCACTTTTTACCCCTACTGGAGGGTTGGACAGTTTTTAATACCGTCCTATTGGATCAGCGATTTTTAACTGGTGTACTGTGACACACTGCCACAAGAATTTGTGAAACATGAAATACCAGACTATATATATAGTCAGAAGCACTGACCAACCTCTCTTCCCTTAGATTATCAAATTTTAAAAAATGACAACAGCCAATACAATAGCCATCTGGTGTGAATCAATCAAAATTATACCTATTATTTGTCGGATGGGCAGAAATATTTTTTGGTGTGCTATAGAATTTCAGTAGTTGGTTTATATATGCCATGATATGAAAATCGCTGCATTAGATTATTAGAACTTTTGGACAGAACCGTGTGTCTAATGGTGACTGTTGGCAGAAGGCACGGTCTTATTTCTTTTCTGAGCGCTTTGCTTTTTCAGACTGACAGTGCTCTAATTAGCTTTCTAAGGGAGCTACCAGCTGCCCCGTTTTGTTTGGCATCACTACCCTTTTACCCCCAGCTTTACAGAACACAGTTTGCAAAACAGCTGACAATAAGTGTAGAGACTGTCCTTGGTGTCTGAGTTTTACTGCTTCCTGGTTTTGAAGTGTAGCTCTCTCTTCGGCAGGTCTGCATCACTGATTGCTGTCTATATCATCGGGGGATTCCTGTACCAGCGACTGGTGGTGGGAGCCAAGGGGATAGAGCAGTTTCCTCACTTAGCCTTCTGGCAGGATGTCGGCAACCTGATAGCAGTAAGTGACAGGGCAGCTGGCTGGGCCTGTAGGCTGCATACAAGCTTGAGTGACCAACCACCCTGGTTTGCCCAGACTGAGAGGTTTCCTGAGACATAGGACTTGGGAACTAATATCACAGAAGGCCCAGCAAAAAGCAAGACAGTTGGTTGCCTTCATGCTAGGTATGATAGCATCTTACCTGAGCATCTTGCTAAGACTTGGCTGGAAGAACACTGTTGCTTAGATTTAAGAATCTAATACAGCTCTTCAGAGGCCTATGTAGGAAGAAGGTGAGACCTAATGATTAGACTTTTTCTCCTAAAGTCAATTTAGGCTGATCCTTGGAGCTTTAGGGGTTTTTCTTTCTAATTTCTGGAGAAACTAGTTCTTGCCACATTCTTAGACCACATATATATATTTTGCCATATCCTAAATTGGTTTCCAAGTTATCATTTATTTCCTTTGTTTCTTTCCCTGCAGGATGGCTGTGACTTTGTGTGCCGTTCTAAACCCCGAAATGTGCCTGCTACATACCGCGGTGTGGGGGATGATCAGCTGGGGGAGGATTCAGAAGAAAGGGATGATCATTTACTACCAATGTGAATGCACTTTATATGCCCTGGCTTCTCCGGTCCCTAAACCAAAGCATACTCAGCCAGATTTCTTAAGCAGCCTCTCTCCAGTCTCTCATCTCACCCTTAATGTTGCTCTTGCTCTCCAGTTTGCATTCTCTTCTCTCTAGTAAAAATGCCTGTCTGTTGTTACCTATTTTTGTTTTTTTCCTCTAGAGAGATCGAGTTGTAGGTCAGAGATAATAAGGCCTGTGACAAAAGGCACTACCTCCATATAGGAAGGTACAGGTGGGCTAGTTATGAGCAAAAGCATATGGCAGGCTAGCTGACCTTTTTAAACACATTTTTACAACTTTTTGAGACACTGGGATTCTTTAATTAAAAAAAAAATTTATTTATGCAAGGTTTGATTGCTTTCATGCTTACTCTGTGCCCTACAGTAGTCTCCAGGAGAAGCTGCATGTAACTTCTTGCTGCTTCAAACGACTTTGCAGTGATTACTTGGTGGCAGTCCAAGTACTGCTATTTGGTCTGAGCCTGGAGATACAGACCTGTTTCTCCCACCTCTGGGGTTAGGATGGGAAAAAATGTGAAGTTTCCTAATTGGAGGGTTGTAAGGTGCCATCACATCATTCGTTGGCATTGGAATACCTTTGCAGCTGGAATCAGGCCCTGGATTGTGGTCTTGTAGTTATCAGTCCATTTGCAGGCACAATGCCTCATCCACAGTTCCAGTCTATCGGGAAAGGAAGCTGAAAGAGACCACTGCTACAGGAGTTCAGAAAAGGGACGTCTGTTTACCTTGTCGTAGGATTCCTCTCATGGCTTTTTTCTCCCACCATCAAGTTGGCATAGCTTTTACCAGTGTTTCTAAACATGTCATACTTTCTTCAGACGTGTTGTTTTGATTTTTCCCCCCAGTCCTCTGGAAAGGGAGCGGAGGCAGAAGTGGGGCATCTAGGGCTCTGCCATCTTCACTCTGGGTGTGGGATTCCCCTCCATCTGCCCCTGCTTCTGGCTTAGGGAAATAACCTTCTTGCCCACGTTTCTGTGCAGAGGTTTTTAATGCTCTGATGCTTCTACCTTTCTGTGTAAGCCACATGCCAAGAAATGTGGCCCGATCCTTATTTAAGAGTGAAGCTGTGCCATTGAAGAGGAACATGGCTCCACTGGACACAAGAGGATGGAGTAGGCGGGGCCTTTGATAGCCTTAGAGGAGAAAATGAAATTATTTCATCCTTGGACTTTTCAATATTATTGGAATGATTTCTTTTGTAAACAGGGAAAATAATGTTTCAAAAACATCCTTTTGTTACTTGTTTGCATCTCTTCCCCACTGGTGTTTTAAAAAAAAGGGAAAAAAACTATCATTTTTTGTACAAAAAAACACTTGAAAAATTAAAAAACAAACAAACCATGGTGGCCTAGTCATTTGTGTGAAAGAGGGCAGACACTGGTTTGGAGTAAGAAACAACAGACCAATTTTTATCCTTTTACTGAGGAGAAAAAAATATTTAATATTTTTGTTGTATAAGGAATAGCACCTAAGGCAGGTATTTATACTCCTGACCTCAGCCCCAGGCACCCCCAGTTTACAATGCTGTAGGACACAGCAGAGCTGGAATTGAAAGACAGCAGACAACAGATTGGAAGGGAACAGGGGGATGCAGAAAGAATGACAACAGTCACGTGTGCCAAACACTTTTAGTCCCTGTAGCGAACACGATGATGCCAACCAAATCGCTACACCAGCTAGTGCGCCTGCCATGGATGCAAGAGAAAATGTTCAACAGGAAGGGAGCGAGTGACAATGAAGAAAACCGGCCACGGCTGCAGGCGGACAATCCAGAGGGTGCACTGGACCTTGCTACTTGGGTCACACACCCTAGCAGAACCTGACCTCCCACTGGGGAGGCGCTCCTGCACTCCACCCATCTCCTTGCCTGACCATACTGTGTATCCCTCTGGGAGAACCGAGACCGTGGCTAGACACTCCGCTCCAGGATAAGGCTGAGCAGGACTAGTTCTCTAGACTTCTTTTATAAAGAATGGATTAGGGAATGTGAAAATTTTTTAAGTGTTAAAGTAGAACCCAGAGAAAACGTCAAAGCTCCACCACGGAGCACCAGCACCCAACTCCTGCGCTTTCCTTCCCTGTTTCAATAATCCCCTCCACAGATTTACATAACTGGAACAGTTCTTCATTCCGTCAAGTCTGCTGGTACCAGGCTGTAACCTGGACAGTGGGGAGTGTCTGTCTGCCTTAGGATGCTTTGTGCAAGACGGCCACCTTAGGTCTCCTTGAGGACGTTAATCTTGGCGCAGATCTTGAGGGCTGGGCCCAGCTTGATGTTCATAGCACTCATAAGATGTTCCTCTTTAAGCAATAAAAGGGCCTGTCCATCAATCTCTTGGGAACGAAACTCCTCTGCAATCTCTTGACAGCCTAAAAGGAAATGATAGGAATATGCATGAGAAAGTTCACAGCAGCACCAGAGGATAGCAGGGGAAACCCTAAAGATAAAAAAGTGGAGACCCAGCAATGGTTAATCCCAAAGTACATGTCCTAACTTCAGAAATGAAGGTTTGAGATGACAAGCTTTGGAAGCAGAAGGCCATCAGAGAGCAACCAGCTATTTAAAAGAGCCAAGAGAATGAAAGAACTAAGTTGTTCAACCACAGAAATAGCCTCATTCAAACAGCTTGAGGAAGGGGAAAGGGTGGGGGCAAAGAAACATGCATGTTTTCTTTTACACTGGTAAGAAAAGTTACGGCTTTGTGACACTTGTTTAAGAGCACAGAACTCAGACAAATAGCAAGAAGGGGTGATTTTTATCCCTGGAGAAAACAATCCCTTTGTGAAGAATAGTTCATAAACATTCTTGCTTTGAAGAATGGGGGGCAACAATGTTCCCTTATTTTCTAATCCCCTTCTCCGTTGAAAAAAGGCTACGCATGGTGGTTATCACAATCACACATAAAAATATACTTTATCCAAAAATTACTGATAAGAAATACAGCTGAACCATAAGTGATGAAAGTCAAAAACTGAAATTGCTGGCAACAGAGGGTGGCAACCCAGGAGGAAATTAGTAATCCAGGCTGTGGGCAAGTAACAAAAAAAATATCAAGAGTATAGACTTTGAGCCCTGGCCAGGTAGCTCAGTTGGTTAGAGCTCTGTCCCAACACACAGAGGTTGGGGGTTTGATCCCCAGTCAAGACACGAACAAGAGTCAACCAATGAATGCATAAATAAGTGAAACAACAAATCAAGGTTTCTCTCCTTTCCTCTCTAAAACTCTGAGTCAACCAATGAATGTATAAGTGAAATTGATGTTCCTTTCCTCTCTAAAACTCAATGAAAAAAATATTTTTAGAGAGTGCAGCCTTCAAGCCTCTACTGCTTAAAATTCAGTTATGTTCCCTGTTACCAAGGGCTGTGCAAAGACCTAAGGAAAACTGCATATATGTGACCTGGGTTCTGCTGGTACCTTGTAGAGAAGCGATAAACTCATAAACTTCCTCTACACTCCACCGGCTAGGGTTACTAGACAGGAACACAGGGTTGATGCCATGTAATTCTGGTGTGGGTGGAGCTGTGTTGGGGTTCCCCAGGTCTCGTTCTCCATGCCCAGCTCTCACTGACAAAGGCCCAGGCGATGTTGGAGAGAGTGCTTCATCATAACTGGAATTATCTGAACCCCGGCTAGAGTCCTCTTGACCCTAGAAAGAAAACCAAAAAACAGTGAGGTCATGAGTAAGTCTCCTCTTCCCCTCCCCAACAACCCTGGGTTTGGGTTAACATTGGGCATGGAGGAAAAACGAATCTTACCACAAGTGAAATAATTTGTACTTCATTTGCAAATGTCCAAAGTCACCAGTCTACTCTCAAGTGCCTTTCAAGTATAAACTATCACTTTCTTGATTCTCCCCTTCTACCAACGATTGTTCTACATTTTCACTACACAAATATAGTTCAAGGATTAATAGATACATGAACCAGTAGTCAGAGAGAGAGGAGATAAAACAAGTCAGGATCTTGGAATTTTGAGTAATGCAATCAACGCAAAACCAGAGTTCTGATCTTACACAACTCAGGCCCATTTTAAAGGTGGCTCTGGGACAGCAGCTCACCCGGTGGCGCTTGCCCTGGATCTTGGCCCGGGCAATGTCAGAGGAGCTACGGCGGGGTCCACGCCGACGAACACGCGCGTAGTTGGCTTCTTGAAATTCTTTCATTTTTTTCCTCTTCAGCCGGAACTGGTGGCTACAGCTCACATTATACCTACAGGTCACACACATGTAGGATATCAAAGGTGCTACAGAAAACTACCTTGCTACCTGCACTAAAGGTGAATTGGTATTTTAAGAGCTGATTTGGAAATTATGAAAGCAAAGGAGGAGACATTAAACATCAGCTGTGAGATGATCCTAGGGAAGGGATACAATATTCGATGAAAGAGCCACTGCTGAAGGTGAGGAGCGGGGTGCCTCTGGTACCTCTTAGCACAAGTCATGGAGCAGAATCTCTTGGAGCCTCGAAACTGCTCTGCAGGGGCGTACTTTCCACAGTACTCGCACTTCAGGAGATTTGCCTTCTTATCCAGCTCTGAAAAATAAGGCATCACTTGCAAGCTGCCATCAGCTTCTGCTGCCACTCAAGCCATCATTAGTCCCCGAGCTGGACTCTTAATCACTCTTAGTTTGCCCCCAAAGGCGTACACCATAAAGTGTACAACCTAAAACATAAGGTTCAAATACCAAAACCATAAAGGTATGTCCATCACAGTCTTCCTAACCCTAAGCCAGACTATTTCCATTCTGATGACTCATTTTATCCTAATTCGTACTCCCAGATTTCATATAAGACTGCATTTCTGAACAGGGGAGAGGAACTAATCACTAATGCTTAGAAAGATATCCCTCTCCCACACTTTCCAAAAGCAGAGGGGAAATGTAAATAAGAGTCTTCGATATAGACTGTAAAATCTAGAGGAAGAGAACTAGAAATCAAGAAATATCCTATTTTGGATCATCTTTTGAAAAATATGTCCTTATAGTAAATAATTTAACAACTTACTTTGGCTTGATAAAATTCCCCCTAAGCCTATGGAATCCCTTCTTGTGATTCTAATGCACAGGCGGCAAACACAAGGCCTGAGGCCGAATGCGGCCCTCCACCTTGTTTTATCCCGCCCGGCACCTTGTTTCTACCTGGTAGCAGCGCTGAACTCCTTGCCCCTACTTAAGGGGTGGTTAGTTATACAGTCCTAAAATTACATTCGACTCTTTGAAGGCAACCATGAAGGTGATGTGGCCCCCATTGAAAATGAGTCTGACACACCTGTTCTAGTATATCTCAGTTTCCATCTGGATGGACATCATACAATTCCTACTTTAAAGAGACAATTACTATTTTATAGGAAGTCCTCAAACACAACAGCCACATAAGCCCCCTTCCCCAGATGAGTCTGTAAATAAATACTTACCGGC
This sequence comes from Carollia perspicillata, assembly GCA_004027735.1. Classification (NCBI taxonomy): domain Eukaryota; kingdom Metazoa; phylum Chordata; class Mammalia; order Chiroptera; family Phyllostomidae; genus Carollia; species Carollia perspicillata. The sequence continues at coordinate 54,090 of PVKM010000365.1, forward strand.
AGATGGGCTGTCCCCTCCCAAGGGACCACCTGACTGATTCTCATTCAGTCCTGTCAGGAGGCCAGTCTGTAGTGACTTCTCAGACTCTTTCAGTAACTGAGAACAACCCACCTGTCCCAGAAAAAGTCAACAGTTAAGTTAGCCTGATTCCTTTCTGCTTCTCCATAGCTTTCCCCAGCGTTTCTCACCAGCATGTCTTTGCCTGGATCTCTGAGTTACTGGCCAAGTCTGGTTCACAATCATTTTCCACATGGCAGTCAGAGTCTCTAACTGGTTTTCAGATAAGCCACTGGAGAACAGGTTCCTACCCTGGCTCCCTGTTTTGTCCTTTGGCTTCCTAAGTTGAAGGAATGCACTAGGAGTCAGGACAGCTATGTTCTAGTTTGGCAACTGGTGGTACCTAGAAAGTCCATTACGGTAACTCCTCTACCTCAATTTTCTTCATTATAAACCAACCTCGTTTGTCTAACTAAACACTACAGTTTTCAAGGTGACTTCCTGCCTTTGCCTCTCCTCTTCCCAACATTTTCATTTTCTGGTCCACATATTCTTCCCTTTTCTCTTCCCTTCCTTCTTTACCACTCACCAAATAAATGGCAGAATTGATCCATTCTCTAAAAATAGTTCTGAGCCTTCCGGTTTTAATAGCATTTGAAAAGATAACAGTGAGACCAAGCCCCCACTGGGAAGTCGCACCCGATGGCCCTGCCCTCACCGGGAAAGGTTCTGCTCCTTCCTGGATAACGAAGCCTTCAATGATGTGGGTGAGGATCTGGGGCTTCACAATGGCCTGTGGGGGTTTTGAGTCACCCATCTGTCTAGACACCATGGCTAGTGTGGGAGGTGGTACTGATGGGGCAGGAGCCAAGGACACTAGTTCACTGCTTGGGGTATTAGCATTCACATTGGTCACTGATTCAACTTTCTCTGGAAAATAAACACAAATTAAGACACAGATACAAGGTAACGTAATTGACCCATCTAGTAACCAAGCCAGTCTGATCTTCCGCAATACACGTTCATCTTTGCCCATTCACCTGGATTCTATTTTCCAATCTACTCATTTGTCCACCAAGTTCAGCCCCATATTCTGCTGAACGCAGGCACTCAGACCACCAACCTCTGTGCACTCCGACAGCACTGCGGGGTTGGGCTCTCACCTCCAAGGCTGCTCTTCTCCTCCACGGCCTTTGGGCTCTCTGCTACTGGAGACACCTTCGCAGGAAGCATTGAACCCAAAGTGGAGGCATCATCTCTTTCCTCCTCAGACTCAGCCTTGCGTTTGCCACCCAATGCCTGGGGTTTTCCCTATAAAGAAAACAACAGGAGAGAAATCAAGAGTTATGAATGAAGGAAAATGAGGAACCACAAATACTCCCATATTTTTAGAGAAAATTTTCTTAGTTCCATCTGTATACTTCCCATAGTATATTAAAATTCCTGTATACTTCCCATAGTACATTAAAATTCCTGGTCATTCCTGAGAAGTGTAACTTCCAATCAGGACAAAAGAAAATGCAACCAACATTCATTAGTCCTGACCTAGACCTCAAGACCCTGGACTCATTATGGTCTAAGAACTGTTGTTTTTCTAAAGATGACTTAGGTGGTAAAGGTTATCTATCTCATTTAGTACAGATCCAAAGACCCAAAATGACTTTAGTAGCAAATTTAGGAGTACAACGTTCAGACATTATATGCATTAACATTGTTCTTTCAAAAAGAAAAAATACCATTATCTTTTCCTTCCATTAATCTCTCTCACACAAAATGAAGATATAAACACCTGCTAAACTCTTCACTCTCCTACTAAATTCCATTTCTACTCAGCCCCAGGCCCACTCTCAACAGTGACAGCACCCTCAAAACCACTGGACCCCACTCACCGGCAGGTGCACAGACTGCATGTAGAAGGCAGCAGGGACCTGGGCTGCAACAGGCGAAGAGGTGGTACCCCCACCCTTTACCACATGTGCTGTCCCCTGAATAGGAGCAAGGCTCATCCCAGAGGCCAATGTGGGAGGGCACTCCTGCAGTGCACCAGGAGCCTGGGATGAAGGTGGCGAGGAGGCCAAATGGGCCTGACCAGGCTGCATTGTACCTGGCATCCCCCGGGAAGTAGGCACAGTACCTGCCAGCTGTGCCAACCCCAGAGCCTGTGCCTGGGCTGAGCCCGGCTGTCGGGTGCCCACAACTTGCACAGGGATATGGGGTGGTGGTTGCTGAGTAGCTGACATCTTAGCAGCCCCTAACTGAGGAGGCTTGATTGGTGCTACAGGTGGTTTGGATTGGAGAGAGATGGGTGGCTTGGGAGTTGGGTCGGGTGGGAGGGACAAAGGTGAAGACTGAAGCATGGGTTGAACAACCAGGGTTTGAGCTTGCTGCTGGGACTGGGAAGGTGGGACCTGCTGAGTAGGTGGGACCTGTGGGGGCTGAGGGGCAGAGAGAGCTGTGGCTTGCTGCTGCTGCTGCTGCTGCTGTTGCTGCTGCTGCTGCTGCTGCTGCTGGGCCAGCTGGAGGTGTGTGGCTGTGTGGAGTAGCTGCGACTGACGGTGCTGGAACTGCTGCTGGTGGTGGATGGCAATCTGCTGCTGGATTACCACCTGTTTCTGCTGGAGGTGGATCTGTTGCTGTTGCTGAATCAGGGAATGGGGTTGGATCTGTGTGTAGGTGGCTATCGGAACCAGCCCAGGTGGAATAACAAGGAAGAAGAGCAGAAAGTAATCGTCGTTATAAAATTAAAAGTAAAATTGTCTTTCCAAGTTGTACCCAGTTTCGGAGTCAGAGTGGGTGGAAATCTAACCTACAAGGATCTGAGAGAGCCCCTTTCACATACTCTTGCCTCTAGGTCAGACACTACCAGGTATTACCCACCATCTCTAGTCTTAAAGATCTCAAGGAAAAACCTCCCTTGCTCAATTATTTAATAATCCCCAGTAATTTCTTACATGTATCTCTTATGTTCTTTGTTAGACTTAAATCCTGTTACTTTGAACATAACAAAGTAAGCTGGCCTATCTTCTACATGATTGAACTCTGAGTTCCTCAAGGCCGAGTCCATGTTTTACTCATTTTTACATCCCTAGAATCCAGCCCGGCACATTAGAAACATTTAATAGTCACTGGAAGAGTAAATGTCTCTAGAGGTAAAATCCCAACATCTTCCACCGTGATTGTCACAGTTTTTAAGACTCATCGGTTTAGGTCCCCACCTGCGAGAAGTCGTAGGAGCCAGCAGCTGCAGGCTGCCTTTACCCAGTTCCCACCACTGGAAATGAGCTGACTACCTCACCCACCCCCACGCCCCCACCAGACGGTCAAGAAAACACATGTGGCATAAAAGCACTTTGGAAAAAGAAAGGCTGTAGTATGTAAATACTAGATTATTAGCAATACAACTGATAATTAACTCTTACTCTTTGTGAGTAAATTATCCAAATGGAGCAACAACTAAAGTGCTAGAAACAAGAAAGTCAAAAATACACATTACCAAGTAAGGTAGACATATCTAACTGTATCTACCGTAGTCTGAAAGCGAGTAAACTATTTTGGTTATTTTATTATTTATTCTTTTTCCCCTATCTTTGACACAGATGATGACAAGCTGCTACATTAAACCACAGCTGCCTCTGCTGGTCCTAAGTATTCTAAGGCACTCGTACGGTCCTGTTCTACACTGGACCACCTAACCACCATCTAACTACCAGCAGATGCCACTCATCCCTTACGCTGGACCGTGAGCTCCATCAGGACAGGGAGTCTGCTTTCCAAAGATGTATCCCTAGCACCTCCTAGCACAGAGTGGGCAACTGATCAAGAACTGGGTAAATGAGTGGGTAGAGGGACTACTACACTGAGGAACTTGGGGCCTAAGGCAGCTTGTAAACTGACAGCTGCCTGGTGGACACAGACAAGACTAGCTCTCTTATCTGTCCTCCTGTCTCCCTAGACTAACATGATCAGGGTGATGTGACAAAGAGAAGCAGGAAAGAAGGCAAAGGAGTGTATTCTGAATATTTCAAACAGTTCTGAGAGAATGATGACACTGTGAGAAGCAGCCATTTACCTGAGCTAATAAGGGTCTGGCTGGGAGCAGGTGTGGCTGTCCGGGTCAGGTTCATGCCCACGCTCTGCTGACCAGTGCCCTCCGCTTCTGCCTTCTTGGCTGCCGCACTTTCTGCCTCGGTCTGGCTGCCCTGACTCACAGTCACTGTTTGGGCTGCAGGCAAGGGCTGCACCACTCCTGTGCCCTTTCTGGGACAGCTCCCACCACCGCCTATTCCTGAGGAAGGCAACGGACCCAAGCCCCCAGGTGCCTGGCCACTTCCACCGGGGCCCATGGCCCCTGGGATGCTATTCCCACTGCCTCCACCAGCCTGACTAAGGTTGAGGGACTGGCCTGAGGCCCCAGAGGAAGCCTGAGCCACAGCTAGGGCCTGGCTGGAGGCCTGGGAGAGGCTCGAGACAGGGGATGCCCCAGGAGGAATGGCCTTCTGAGTAGAGCCTTGCATTTGAGGTCCTTGGGCTGAGGCCTGTTGGTTCCTCACTGCCAAGTTCTGCACCTGAAAGATAAGAAGAAAGAGACTAAGAAAAGGGGAACAAGAGATACTGAGGTCAAAGATTTCAGTGACGAATTCAGAACAGCAAATTCTACAGATATTCTATAGCCTACCCCAACTTGTATGCCCACCTTCACAATTATATACGTTAAAGGCTTTCCAGTCATCCAGGGAAGAACTCATATTAAATTTTATTTTCAGTCTCCTTCATTCAGTATCAAACATATCATCAAGTTTGGTCATTTATCCTTCAGAATGTCTCAGATTTTACCATTCCTCTCCATTCTTTCATTCATTCATTCATCCAGCATCTACCAAATACCTACCCACTATGCTTCAGGTATTACACTGGATACTAGACATGCAGGGATAAAAGAAAGTCCCTGCTCTTAATGAGTACTTTCCACTAGGGAAGACAGACAAGAAAATCACCAGTAACCGTATTATACTATGCACAGATATGCCTGAAGTGCTATGGGAGCACAGAACAGAAAGAGTAAATAACTCAGACCACAAAGATTAGGAAAGACTTCCTAAAACAGATGATGTTTGACCTGAGGCCCAATAGGTAATAGTGAAGGTGAGGGTTTGAAGACATAGGTAACAACATATGCAAGACCATCGAGCCAAGAAAAAGGACAGCATTTTGGGAAATTACAACTATTTCATTATGGTTGGAGCGAATTAGAAGGAATGGCAAGAAATGAAATTAGGAAGGTAGGCTGAGGCTAGGGAAGTAGACAGGTACCAGATCATAAGGGCCTGAATATGCTAAAATAAGGAGAGTATGAACTTCAGTTTGGAAACAGAAATTGTATCTATCATCTGCATTATTATATTCCCAACACCTAGCACAGTGCCTGCCCCATAGTACTACATCAGTACTCCAAAACACGAATAGAGAAGGAATGCTAAGTACTTAACAGATTACAGGAAGCCACTGAAGAATATTAATCAGAATAAACATGATCAAATCTATAGTTGAAACCATGCTTTTGAACATTGCTGATGGAAATGTAAATCAGTACAACCACTTTGGAAAACAGTTTGGCATCATATCCTAAACTGACCACTCGCACACCCTCCAGCCCAGGAACTCCACTAGAGAAACTTCTGTGTACAGATGGAGGCATGTATAAAATGTTCACAGTAGCAATACTCATAGTAACAAAAGCCTAGGTACAACCCAAATGGCCATTATCAGAAGCCCTGGCTAGCATGACTCAGTTGGCTAGAGTATCATCCCATAATCAACAGTCACCAGTTCGATTCCTGGTAAGGGCAAATGCCTGGGTTGCAGGCCAGGTCCCCAGCTGGAGGCATGCAAGAGGAAACCGACAGATGTTTCTTTTGCACATCGATGTTTCCCTCCCTTTCTTTTCCCATCCCTTCCCCTCTCTCTAAAAATAAAATCTTTAAAAAGGAGAAAGGATGAATATATTCACACAACAGAGTATTACATAAAAATCAAAATAAAATACAATGACATGTAACACTATGGGTGGATCTTAACAACTGCTAAGAAATCATTCTCAAAGACTTTATATAGCAGAAGTACCCTTTAAATGTAAAGACAGATAAAATGCATAACTTTCATATATTATTTATATATTACATAATGATATATAATGGTACGGTATCTGAGATTTGCTTCTAAATAATCCACAAGAGAAGGGAAAGGCCTGGAAAGACTGGCCCTGTGTTCATCAATGTTTTAAGCTAGATGATAAGTACGTAGGGATTCATATATTTTTCTATTGTTTTATATGTTTTAAGTTTTCTATAATAAAAAGTACTTTATTATTTGTAAATGCACTAAAACTATACAAAAAGGGAAACAAATGAAGGATAAACCTAGGAACCAAAATGTCCTCACCATGGGCAGGGGCTGGCAGTAGATGGGACTAGGAATGTTTATTATATTATTAAAATTTACTGAGTAAATAAAAGTGGGGCATGAATGGACCATTAATGAGAGGATGTCATGAACCAAGGATTATGATTTATCAAATTCTGTATATCAAAAGTACAATTAAACATAATTTTAGGAATAAAAAAGAGAAAGAACTCGTGGCCACAGACAACAGGGCGGTGACTGCGGCGGGGGCGGGGGAGGGTGGGTGGAGGTGGAGGGGGTACGGTGGGGTAAATGATGACGGAAAACATACAATAGAAATAATGTAAAAATATCTTTAGAAGAAAAATAATAATAAAACTTTAGGAGACTAAAAAAAATAATGTTAGCAACAACACAGTTTCTAAAACAACTATTCTGATCGTAATGTGGAAAAGGATTAGCAGTAGATATGGCTAAATCGAGACCAGTTAGGAAACCAGTACATTAATTTACATGAAAATTGAAAGAACTTGGATTCAGGTAACAACAGTAAAGAAAAAGGGTGACAGCTTTTGAGAATGATTTACATTAAGAATGATCAGGATTGGGTGCTGGGGCACTTAATATCTGGCAATTATACAGCTTTTTTCTAGTCAGCTTCCTCTCCACAATGGCCACTTAAAACTGTCCTACCTTCCCTACACCTCTCAAAACACCCTCTTTCCCCTCTCATTCACCCCTGCAGAAACAATAGCACCATTATACAAGCTTGAGCCTCCGGATCCCGCAATCTACATTTGGCTGCCTAAGCAAGCACCCATCACTTCCTTCTCCCTTCTCTCTCTCTATCCCTCCTTTTTAGTCCTTTTCTTCCTCTTCAACCTCTCTAATGGCTCCATTCTATCACCACCCTGGAACCTCGCGTCCCTTCCCCTGGTTTCATCCAGTTACTGCCAAACTCGTAATAATTGTTTACATTCCTTGCACCTATTCCCACTAGCCAGTCATTCCCTACCCCTGTGACTCCACTGAAATGGCTCTCCATCCATATCAGTAACTCCATCTTTTTTGCCCTCTCTATTGCATTTGAAGGACTCTTGCCACTTCTTGTCCCATTCTTATCTTCATGACACCAGACAATCCCGATTTTCCTGTCTTTCTGTCACTCTTTCCTGCTCCCCTTTGTCAGCCCATCACTCTTTACTCAACCTTGAACTGCTCTATTTTCTAAGGGCTCATCGTAACCCTCAGGGCTCCACCTTAAAGGCTTTTCTTTTCTCAACCCATCCCCTTACCCCTATGAAATCTCAAACACTCCCTTGATTTCAATTATCATCTATGTGCCTACTGCTCTTGAATGTTCACCTCCAACTCAGAGCCCAGGAACCACATAAATAAAACTGCTGACTCAGTATCTCCTTCTGGATTGGATGGCTAACAAGCACATCTAAGTCAGCATATCCAAAAGTGAACTTCACCCAAAATCCACTTCTCCAACATTCTTTATCTCATAAATGTCACTCCCAGCCATCTCACTGCTGGGCCACATCTCACCTCTGGCATCTCCCTCAACTCCCTATCACTGCGTCAGTCCTCCTTTGTCAATGACCTTCTACGCTTTTCTCAACTCTGCTCATTTCTGTTCACGTCCACTGCTACTGCCTAATCCAAGCACCATCTTTCCCCTAAACCGTTACGATGGCATTCTCCCATATTCACTCGCGCATCTCCGTTTGTCATTTATAGAAAAGCCAACAGTCTTTGAAATTAAAATTTTATTAAAAACCCTCAAATCTCTCGTGTCACTTCCATGTTCAAAATCCTTGCATAGTTTCCCACCGCCTTTCACATAAAGCCCCAAATCCTAAACACCAAGCCTAAGGTCCTGCCAGATAAGGTTTCTCCTCTCTCCAGCACCATCTCCACTCGCCTTTGCCACTCTCCAGGAACACAGGTCTTCTCTTTCAGTTCCTCAAATACACAACAGTTCTTCCCTCCTCGGATCTCTGGACACCAAGTTCTCCTGCACTCACCACTCCTTCCGTGTCTTCACCTGACCAACTCCTGCAGACCCAAAGTTAACTGTCACCTCCTCCGGGAGGCCATCTTGACTTCTACCCCCATTCCAAGGCTAAATTAACTCCCTTTCTGTTTTCAGAGCCCTCTGTACTTTCTAGTGAAGCAACTATTACACCATTCAGGTGATTATTTGTTTAATGTCTGGTGGTTCGGTGATCTGTAATCTCTATCAGTCTAGGGATTATGCCTCTTGGACATTCAAGGCTAAAGAATGTCTGATATATAATGATGACAGCTAACACTCATTATGTCCAGGCACTGTTCAAACACTTATACATATGAATTCATCTAGTCCTCACAACACACCCTGAGTAGGTATTTTATAATAGATGTTTTATATATGAAGAAACTGTGCCCAAAAGATGTTCGGTCATTTGCCCAGGGTCACACAGCGAGTCATGGAGTTGGAATCAGAGACATCAGATTTACATTTTTAACCACTACTGTCCCCTCCACATGCTGACACTCAACAAGTGATACATGAAACAAGTGGATATGGAAGCAGTCTCAACCTCTTTCTCTGATCCTATGATTACCGCAGTCTAAAACAAGCCTTACATTATTACTAAATGACCCCAAGCACTCCTTAGTAGGTTCCCTAATTTCTTTCTTCTCCAGGCACATGATCCTAAATAATTCTTTCTAAAGAACTTGCCTTATCCTATTAATCTGCTGTTCAATGGCCAGCAATGGCCCCTGCTACCTTGGCTTTCAGACTTCTCCCTAACAATGAGCTTATCTACAATCAGGCCTGTTGCCTCCTCTTTATCAACTCACTCCCAACTCATAGTCATATATGTGAATTATGCCTTCACACATACTGTTCTGTCTCCAGTTATCTTCTTACTCCAGATAAAATCATACCCAGCCTCCAAGAATTTACTCAAGTAGCCCAACTGTCACTGAGAAATAATATAGCCAATTCTCTAAACTTGTGTCGCTCAAAGTTAGTACCATTTACTTTTGTACTTTTTTGCTCTCTGAGCTCTTCATAAAGACCTGACTCATATTTATTTTCACTCCCCCAAAATTTCTAATATATATCTGAACACAAAGCTCAACACAAAGTTCAATATTTAATTGCTAACTCATAAACTAAAAAAATAAGTATTATAAGATCCCAGTTTGTTTCCCATTCATAAGTTAAAATATTCAGGCTCAAAATACAAGGTCTGTCTGGAAAAAGTCCAGCCATTGTTAATATACCGAGAATGGTTTACACAATATCGATGTAACCTGGCAGCTAAGTGGACTGGAATACATATGCATGAACAATAATGACTTCACTGTACTAGTCAGTGGGCACGGTAGACACCATTGAGTAAGAATGTGTACTGTGTGGCCGTCGCATTCAAAATGAATGAGCAAGTAGAGTAATGAATTTGCATCAAATTTTGCATGAAGCTTGAACATCCCTCCACAGAAACTATCCGGATGATTCTGAAGGCGGCAGCCATGGGCAACTGGTGATTGGCAGCTTCATCACAACAATGCACCAGCACATGCATCGTATCTCATGCAATTTTTTGGCAAGACATCAAATTACACAGGTGACTTGGCCCCCTACAACCCAGATTTGGCACCCTGCAACTTCTGGCTTTTCCCAAAACTAAAATCACCTTTGAAAGGGAAGAGATTTCAGACTGATGAAATTCAGGAAAATACAACAGGGCAGCTGACGGTGACTGGGAAAATTGTGTGAGGTGCCAAGGTGTCTACTTTGAAGGGATCTGAGGCACCACTGTCCTATGTCTCTTGTATCTTTTATCTTCTTCAATAAATGTTTCTATTTTTCATATTACATGGCTGGATACCTTCTGAACAGACCTCGTATATATACAAACCCAACACTTTATATATATTTCTATTTCAGGGGATGAGAAGCAATGGTGAGAAATATTTCACTGGGACTACACTGAGAGAAGAAATAGGCTAATGAAAGCTGAGAGCTACAGCAACTCATAAAGAGAAAGAATCATACACTCTTCCTGCAACTCATCCAGGCCAGCTTAACATCTATGTAGCAGTACAATTTCCTCAAACACCCCTCATCTTCCAGAGACAGTACTGCAAGGAGAGAGAATTAAAGACTTCCTGAATAAATTGAGCCACAGAGGGCTAAAAAATGGTAAGGAAATCTGCCCAATGTTAAGAATAAGTCTCCCAGATCCAGAGGGCTATTTTCAATTAAATCCACTTCCCTTCCTAACTCAAATAACTCAAAAGTTGTAAGGGATTCAAGTCCTACAGAAATTAAAGGCAAAAAAAAAAAAAAAAACCCAAAAAATAAGAATTCTGAAAAGCAGTAATGAGGTAGAAGGGTGGGCCCTAGTCTGGTCATTCCTTTCATGCTCCCCAGTGCCCGTGCACAGGTCAATGGTTGCCACTGACCTGGTCTGCATCAGTATGAACTCCCGGAGACTGCGCAGATGGCACCTCCTGCTGGACTGCAGCCACTGCCCCGTTAGGCATCAGGATAAGTTGGGAGGCTAGAGGCACATTCCGGCCCAGGGTGCGGTTTACCTGCAATAGGTTTCCCAGCTGTGGCTGGCAAGGAGAGGAGGAATAGCAGAAGAAAGAGAGCAAGAAGAAAAGAAAACAGGAGAAATGGAAAGGAAGGACCACAAGACAAAATAAACAGAAGATACGAAACAGCAAAGCCCTGCCCCTTTCCACACCAACCCAGCAGACCCTTATTCTCCATACGTGATGATTCATCCAGAAGAAAACCTAGAATGTGTATACAACTACAGATTGATAACAAAGAGTCAAACATGGAAGAAGTCGAGACAATGAGCATCTTAGAACAAGTGTTTATGTACACTAAGTAGATAGGCTAAGAGAACAGTTAGAATTTATGTACCTGAGCCACAGGAATAAAGATTAGAGTATCTGATCCTGATTTAGTCAACTGTCAAGGTGAACATCTTCTAAGTTAGGATCTCAATGTAACCTGCAGGCTACCTGTGAATACTGAGCATCACTTCCAGAGGTAAGTAAAGCACAAGTAGATAAGCTTGTCTTCTAGCAGCTGGGTAACTATGATCAAATAAAATAGCCCTCACTCAAGTCCTAGCCAGGGACAGAACAATTATGCCCCTGGGACAATGGCAGCTGTGTCTGTGGCTTACCCGTAGATACATCTGAGCCTGGGACTGGTTGAGGGGTGGGGAGGTGGTGTTCCCCAGGAGCACAGATTGGGTCAAAGTGGTAGCACTGGGAGAGCTCACACTCTGGGATCGGCTGATGAGCTGGGCGGCCGACGTGGTGGCCAGATTGATCTGTGTGTACAGAAGAGAGCCAGGACTAAGGATTTAGGAGCGGTAGGAGGAAAGGTAAATGACTGGCAAATTCAGAGTGACATGCTCAAGAACAGAATATCTCACTTTCATAGAGTCAGGGGAAAATGAGTAACACCTTCCTATCCACAACTGTCACCCTGACCACTATGGGGTATTACCAAAGTAAACGAACCACTGCCTAGCTACTAGTGTAACAGTTGAGAAGGCAAAGGAAGTAAATGGAACCGATTTTACATCTCACTGAAGGGTCTGAGATTAGTCCCTTCCCTGTATTATGTCCTCTTCTTCCCCAGGATTTTCTTTCTCCTTTCTTAGACCTCCTCCATAAGACTCCTATATAGATCCAAGTTGGTGATTTTTCCTTTTACAAATTCTCTCCGTGAGGGCAGTAAATACCACTGATGGCTCAATAAACACTCCCAGATCAGCTGCACCAAGTTTAACCCAGAGACAAAGGCGCAGAGCGAGAAGCCTCTCAGCGGGGAGAAGCAGCACTCACTGAGGCCTGGGTGGTGGCAGTCTGCTGCTGTGCAGTGCTGGTGTTTGGGGAGCTGGCCTGCCGACTGGCAGCAATGGTGGCCTGTTAGAGGAAAGAAAATAAGGAAGAGCAGAGACAACGAAAGGAAAGGCTGTGAATCTTCCAGTAATAAACTGGAGGCACAACACATAATAGAGATTTCAGGTAAGAACTGAGAGACTCTATTATGGAGCAAGGACAAGTACATTCGCTGTGCCAATAACTCTCACATTACCACATGTGCTAACCCGACAACTCCCACAAAACCCTCGGGGGCAGCCAGGCAACCTGTCCTCCTCCCACTTTGTTTTAGGTGGAAGAACCTTTGGTCAGGTTACATCATGAGTCACTGACGAGTCTAACCCAGAGCTGTCCAACACAAATGTAATGCAAGCCATATGTAATCTTCCAGTATGCATGCTTTTTTAAAAGGGAAAAGAAACTGAAGTACACTTTTTTTCATTGAATTTACTGGGGTGACATTGGTTAATACAATTATATAGGTTTCAGGCGTACAGTTCTATAACACATCATCCATATATTGTATTGTGTGTTCACTACCCCAAGTCAAGTCTCCTTCTATCACCAATTACCCCCCCCTACTCTCTTCCACTTTATTTAAGCCACTATGTCTCATTTCAACATGTAACCAATGTAAACTACTGACATGTTTTACTTTTTTTTCTTACTAAGTGTTTGAAATCCAAAATCTTACTAAGTGTTTGAAACTGCACATCTCAACTTGGACTGGCCGCATCTTAAGCATTCAATAGCTACCTGTGGCTAGTGGCTACTACACTGCACAGTGCAGGTCTAGACACAGCCATTCCGCTTCTGATAGGCAGTTCTCCCACAGTGCTCACTGCAGCCCCGAAAGCTATGATCCCCTCATCCTCCCACAGGAGGACAGTAAGCAGGAGACTGTGTTTCCAGCCTGGCTTAGTGGAGGATGTGGGATGCCCCTACGCACCTGTAGCACCTTTCCCCTCCCCCTCTTGGGCCAGCTGGCTGCTGACCTCTCACCTGCTGGACGGCAGCCAGGCTATGCAGCTGGGCATTGCTGAGCTGCTGCTGGAGCATGAACTGGTGGAAATACTGAGCCGCATTGGGCTGACGCTGCAGTGCCTGCAGAGCCTAGGGAAAGAAAGAGAGGGTCAGCCCAGAATGAATGAATCCCTCCCAACTCCTAGTCTATACAAATCACTGTGATCCTGTGAAAGGGACTCGTGGTAAGGAGAGACACAAAGGAAGATAGGAGTCTGGCTAAATCACTGACTTCTGATTCGTCCAGTTCATAGTCCTCAACAAGTAGAGACGCAATTAATTCTGCTATACTCTACTCTATTCTCATACATAAAGAAAAGTAAAGCAGTGAAACTCACATGAATGCTTATTTCCCCAAATGGAATCTGGAAATACATGGTACAGCAAGGGAAAGAATTGGGACTAGACAGGATAAAAATCAATGAAATGTTAATTAATGTAAAGAAAAGAAAAGAGAAGAGAAGAGAAAAGAAAAGAGAAAAAAGAAAAGGCAAGACAAGACCATATTCTAGGGGTACAACAGAAGTAAGAGAGACCTAAGGGGTTAAATACGATGAAAAAAATAATAAGTAGTGGCTCATGAAAAAGAGTCTACAGGTAAAATTTTCAAACAGTCAGGGGTGTCCAACCCACGGCCCATGGGCCACATGCAGCCCAGGATGGCTACAAATGTGGCCCAGCACAAAATCGTAAATTTACTTAAAACATTATGAGGTTTTTTTGTGAGTACATGTCACAGTGTATTTACTATGTGGCCCAAGACAACTCTTGTTCTTCCACTGCAGCCCAGAGACACCAAAAGGTTGGACACCTCTGATACAGTATAATGCTAATGGATGTTTATAAAGATGATGCTGATGATTCAGGTTCAGTGTTAGCTAATATTCTTTAATAACTAGAACTATTTCTACGACATGCGTAGTTATTCTAGTAACCAGAATATTTTAAGTAAAAGGCCTATTCCCAGATTTTTAAAAACATGGAATTTACTATTTGTCTAAAAATGAAACTTCAGTCTGAAGAGTTTTACACTTCCATTACTCAGAGTGATTTATACAAAAGACCTGATAACCCATGAAGAGAAAATGGTTAGAATCTAGCTACATGAACTGAATGGTATAAAAAATCATCTTAAAGACTGAATCTAATTGTGTTTTCTTGCTCAAATCGTAAATTCCTAAGATTCTCAGAGCTAGAAGGGACCAGAGTCATCGCCTAAGCCAACTCCCCCAGTTTTCTGGAAAGGAACTAAGGGCCATTATCTTCTGGCACCCTTGCATATACCCAGCCGGCACTCGCAGATCACAGGCCCTCAGAGCTGAGCCTCACCTGCACTGCTTGCCGTTCGTACAGCGACATTTGAGCTATCTGGGGCCGAGAGCTGCCCCCAGAGCTGGAACTCCCATTGGTGGAGTTGGAGTTCTGCTCACTCTCAGTCTCCATGACAGTGGTCCAGGGTCCCCAAGGCTGGTGCTCAGACTCAAGACCTGGATGGAAGGAGGAAAGGATTAAAATTTACACCTGATCTCAAACTGTTATTTCATATTATTCAAGTCAGATCTAAGAATTTTCCTCTTCTTCCACAATCCATTATTTCTAGGTTTTATAACTACCAAATTTGCAATATAGTCTTCCCCACACCATCTTTTGAAGCTATGCAATATCTCCAAAGAAACAACCATTACAAATTTCATCACAGCTGTCATTAAATATAAAATAGCCAGAATGCTAAGAGCTAAGACAGCTCATAATACTAAGACCACACTACATCCCCATGACACTGTGTAACAATTTAAGATCTTCCCATTTAAAACTTACGGTTTATCCCATTTTTATCTGCATCTACTACATCCTTATCAGCATCATCTTAACAAGGGTCACCGTTTACTGAGGAGCCACTAGGTGCCTCCTCTCACTGGGCCAGGCTCTTCACCTCCATTATCTCTCCCAGTGCTCTTAGGTAAATGATAATATCGCCACTTTACAACTGTGGAACTGAGGTTCTCTGAGATTAAAGAAGTTGTCCTAGTAAGTTTCAAGTCTTTACACTAGCACATGCTTCTTCATACCAGAAAATGAATCTGTCACTCAGTTTGAGTACTCATTGTCCTCATTTTACAGAGGAGGGACCAAAGACAGAGATATGTTAAGCGCATCATGGAAAGTCATGAAACTAGGAGGCAGAAGAGCCGGCTACAGCCCATACTGCCCAAATAGCTGCCTGGTTCCAGCTCAGACTACTAATAACACCTCTGGTACATCTCTTTCCCTTCTTCACAACTGAATAAACATGATTTTAACAAATGATTCCTAGGTATTAAACATTAAATATACAGCAATGAAAATCTTCAAGAAAGTAAGAGTCAACCTTTTAGTCCACTAAAGTGGTCACGATCTCCCCTCTGGGATCTACACTAACAATCGTTGGTAAGAACCAAGCAAAGAAACAGAAGAGAAGGAAGAAGGCATGTACCTCCAAAGCAGCACTAAATAATAATAAGGTTTTTTTGTTCATTCTTATTTCTTCTCTTTTGTTAAACCTAGGCACTATATTCTGTACTTGAGGCACAGGGCCACTGGAAATATTAGGTCAGCAAAGCACTATTTAGTTTAGGAATGTAAACATCAAACCAGAATTTCTGCTAAGAGATGTCAACAGTTTTATTATAAAGGATTTATCTTAATGATTGCACCCAAAACAAGCAAACAAAGTAAATAAAATCGAACTGCTTGGCCTACTATACAGAATTGGGAAGATTTGTTGTTATTCCATTCCCAGTATCACCTGATCACATCATTCTCACCCAAGAACTACCTATGTCTGCAGTTTCGTTTAGGAATAGTAAATGTCACTGAAAACATGGATATAGCCCAAGAAGTACATAGGAGAAATGTTATCAGCTTCATCTCTAATCTATCTTCTCCCCACATCTTTTGCCAAAATATCAAAGCACTAAATAGATACAGACCCATGAATCCTCATTATCAGCATGTGAAGAAAAAAAGTGGGTAAGGGTTAGAGGCAGCACGCACAGTTGTACAGATCACCGGACTTAGTTCACTGGACTCCGAGACAGGAGACCCCGTACTAGTTAGAGGGGACATTAACTCCTACAGGTGAAAATGCTAATAAACCATATGACCTCTCATCTTCCCCCAAAATAAAAGCCTTATCAGCAATTTTTTTCAGACTATGAAATAGATATACAGATGGAAAGGGACCAGCTTAAAGTCTTTAATAAAATAAAGGGACACTGTTATCAAAACCAGGATTTCTGGATCCCAGGCACATTAATCTATTCGTTTGTGATCAACATTGGAATTGTAAAATTAAGTACAGAAAATGAAGACAACAAAAAGTTGGGGATGCACAGTGAATTTGAGTTTTCAGACTTAAAGGGGAAGAGAGTGAAGCTGATCCATACAGGTCCCCAGAATACCTAGACCACGGTCACCCTGAAACGCAGTATTTGGATGTGTATGGGTTGGGTGGGTAGGAGCACAGACCCCTCCTGGAAGGGAGCTAGAAAAGGATGTTGAAGTGGACCTGGTACGGGGCAGACTGAGCCAAGAGTTGGAGGAAATCAACTTCACTAAGCATAAAACTGTCTCGTAGAGAGGATGGGAAAATTGTGCCAAAGATATGGAAGTAATCTGGAGAATAGGGACAGCAGACACCCAGGGGCCCCTGTTGTATATAGAACCTTGATGAAAACGAGGTTCCAAACAGGAGTCAAATACACCGGGGGAAGGGGACAAATTCGAGTGATACCAGAAGTGAACTGACCCAAGTGAGCAGGGAAATGTTCTTACTGATAGCGGGAACACAAGCAGGAGAGAGACAGACAGAAGTGAAGAAATTGGAGGCTGAGGAACCCAGCGGACCATAAAAAGCAGGGAGATAACTAGACAGCAAGCATGCTTGGGTGGGAGGACCAAAGTCAGAGAAGGAAAAATGAATGAGAAAAGGAGCAGTCAGAAACAACGAGGGTGACGGACAGACAGCATTAAGCACAGCGAATTGAACAGCAAGAAGACCAGGACGGGCAGAGCCAAAGGACCGCAGAGCTGAGCGCTAGAGGTAGGCAGGGAAAGAAACTAGGGGAGGTACCTGGGGCGTTACACAGACCCGGGTGGCTGGAGAAACCTCCCCGCGCAGCCAAGCCCCTAGAGGTCCTGCCCCTCCCCAGCCCGCGGTCGCCGGGTTACCTTCGCGCTTGTCTCCGCACCCAAGTGCTCCCGGGGGGCGTCCACCTCATGTGCCAGGGACCCCAGTCGCCGGGCTGGGCGGGGGGCTCGCTCGGCCTCCGCGGCGGGCTCCCCTCGCCTCCTCCCCTTCCTGGAGGGGCGGGGGCGCCGAGAGCGGGGTGGGAGGTGCCCGGCGCGGCCGCGGCTCCCCGCCCCTCCCGCCGCTCCGGGTATGGACCCGGCCGCGGCTCTGCCAGGCTTCGGGGCTCGCTCCGGGCCTGTCACTTCCTGCCGGGCCGAGAGGGTGGGGGCTGCAGGCCGGGGGCTGCGGGCCGGGCTGGAGGAGGGGGCTGGCGGGGAGGTGCTTCCGGGGCAGCCGGACCCCTCCCCCGGCCCACCCCCTCCCCTCGCCTCCCTCCTTCTCCACCCTCCGCGCGTCCCTCGTTTCCTGCCGGCGCCCGTTGCCATGACGACGCCGCTCCCGGGCCTCAGCGCTCCCGGCCCCGGGGTTTTTCGTGGGGTTTTGTTTTTTTTCCCCTCTCTCGCTCTCTCTTTCTCCTCTTTTTTTCCTTCTTTCTCTCCGAATTCTGCTCGCCGGTTGGAGGGACGAAACCGAGTCAATGGTGGCCTCTAGTGGGGAACTCACCTCTCACCGAGGAGTGGGAGATGGGAGAAGGGAGGGAAGTGACGTGAAAGGGGGGAAAATAAGGTATTTTTGTGGAGCTTCTAGGAATAAAGGATAAAAAGAAAGGATCAAAAGGACCAACTGACAGAGAAGGAGGAGGAGCAAAGCAGCGACCCCCAGAGAAACGATAGATTGGCAAAGGAGATAATGCCGCGGAAAGGAGAGAAGAGGAAAGAAAAACAGATTAAGAAAAAGGGGAGAGAATGTTGATTGTTTCATCTCTCGCCTCAACTCCAAGAAGGCGGGAAAGAATGCTCACAGAAACAGTGAACCCATTAGAAGTTGACATTTACTTAAAAGCAGCACCCTAACATAACATAACTTGCTCTGAATAACACGTTTAACTGTAATTTCAGGGATTTTGTGTGCTTGTATGTTCTTAGGCTTTAACTGTGTGTGTCAAAGAGAAGGACAAAAACAAGGTTGAAGGCAGGGGTATAAAGAGTGAACAATGGGGCTGTATTTGGGAACACTAAACATTCGGTAAGGCAGTAGCCTTTGTCGCATATCAGTTTTAAATTCTCTGAAACTTTTAGCATTTAGCAAATATTGATAGAACACTTTCTATGTGCCACTCGCTGTTTAGGAAGCTTGGATTACATTAGTGCACAGAACAAAGATAACCGCCCTCATTAACCCTTACAAAAGGAGCCAGGGAACACCTTGTGGATTAATAACTAGGGTTGATGCTTTCTCTGTTGTTATAGTCCAGGAACTATTTTTACCTCATGTCTTTTACTAACCTCTGGCTATACGGTTATTTTCTTTGACAACCCACTCTTCATTCTGTCCTTTAAAAGCCAATGCACGATTTGTTTTTACAAAAGACACAGAAGTGTTCTCTTTGTTCTTTGTTTATAAGTTAGATCAGTTTAGATTTGCATTGAGAGAGGAGTGTTTGGACTCTTAATTAGCGGTAGCCAGATTTGTGTCAGAGAAGAATCTCTGCCAGGCTTCCAGGAACCAGTCAGACAAGTATGCGAGGGAAGAAACTGGAGGGCAGTCAAAGGACTGGAAAAGCACAGACAGGAGGTGTGGGGAGGTGAAAGGGTATGTTGCCAGGATGGATGACAGGCTTTGGCTGAGGATGAATTAAAAGAACTCTGGCAGAGAACTAGTGGTAAAAAAAAAAAACCCTAAGTAAAGCATTAGTCATTTAATTCAAACCTAGATTTTTGGCATGTCTGAGTTTAAAGCTTTCTTGTAGAGTCTTAGAATGGATGTAGTGAATCTAAGCTGAATATCCTAGCATCAATGGAAAAGGTATACCTAAGATAATTTTCAAATTGTAAAACATTCATGTCAAAAAAATTACTCATGTGCTTCCATAGGTTCTGTGGAAGAAGTATCACTGTTAAGTGTCCACAAAAGGCCTGTAATATAGCCCAAGGATAAGAAGTCCAGGTGCCAAGGGTATATTTTTTCCAACAACCTTTGGAACTTGCATAACCTAATGGGTACCTGGTCATTTCAGCCTCATTAGATGTAGAGCAGAACCACTACCAATTCATTTAGTTAAATCCCACATCTAAAGGTTTTTCTTTGTATTTCCTGGGTCATCGGCCCCTACATCTACTAAAAGTTATACATTTAGATGATGTTAGGGGATAAGGTAGTGATGAGGTATAATTTTGTTGACTGATATAAATCTAGCCTAGAAATAATCTATCACAGAGCATGCCTTAATGATTAGGGGCCAGAAGTTTAACTTTCTTATGTAGAGGTTTTACCCCATATTTCACGGTAATTCCTTTCCAGTTCATTATTCTCCAAGACATGGGAGTCTTTCTGGGACATAGGTCTATGCAATTTCCCAAAGAAAATTTCAGGATAAAAAGGAAATGTAATAATAGTAAAATGAAGTGTTAGAAAAACTCCATAAGAAAATCATTGTCGTGGACTGAATCAGTTTGGGAACAGGTACAGAGTAGCTTATCTCAGTCTAAACAGAGCAAAACAACTTGTGATTTCTAAAAAATGGACAACTGACTCTCACTGCCTACACTTTCTCATTTTCATTTACTGATTCTGCTGGAATTACCCTTTCTTTTTCAAACCAAATAGTTGTTGTGAATGGAGGCTAAATAATTTCTTTACTCTGCATAACACTGAAAGTCATTAGCCTAAATAGGTGAAAAGGAAATGCATTCTATCTGGTGAGCAGAAATCGACCCCTCCCCCTGCAAACTTATCTAAAAAGGGGAAGATCAGGATTTGTAAGGAAATGAATTGTTTGGAAGCAAATAGAGGAGAAAGTAAGTTCTCGAGCATTGAATGAGCATCGTTCTAAGTGTCTCTTCTAAGCCCAGCATTGTGCAATGAATTGTGAAGGAAGAGGTGGTCTTTAACCCTATATGTGACAGTATCATGGGAATGTGTTTGTTTACAAGTAACAAGGTAAGGAAGCATGTGTGATCACATTTTTATGCAAATGTAGGTAGGATGAAGTAGGGGAGGAAAAAGAAAATCCTTTATTCTAACCACCACCAATTTTGGGGGTGAACCACCATATGCATTCCACCCTCACCCCACCACAATTCTGTGTGCCACTAAGGTCTAGTGGAGAGAAAATGAAATGAAGATAAAGGGGATGCATAGACTCTTAGGCATTTAAAGCAAAAAACTTTAAAACTATCCAATGAATTGTTTGGAAGAGAACAATTTTGCGGGGAGAAAACTGAAGGCTAAAAGATGAATGAAGAAGAGGGACATTTTATAATCTCTGGCAAATAGATGTGAAAAAATACTTGTTAATTTAATTCACTTCCTAGATGCTCGCCCTCCTCTCAACTGAAAATAAAAAAAGAAATTAAAACAAAAATACCTCTCATTCCTCACCACAAATACCCATGATGGGATTCAGGATGCACCCAAAATGTAGCACCTTGGCATATTAATTATCTTCAACTGAAGAAGTTTGAGAAAAGTACAGAAATAGGAAAGTCGCTCTGATTTCATCCTTCCCTCTTCTTTCCTAACACAGATCAAAAACCCTCCGGAAGAAAGGAGGAACCCTTATCCCCAAAGACAAAGGAATACCAAGAAGAATCCTAACAGGCCTTGCTAACTTTTGTGCAGTTAACTGCACTCAACCCTACTCTTTACCTATGATACTCTCCGCGACTATGCACCCTTCCTCTAACCCAGCATAAAGATACACCAGCCTAACTTTGACTCTTCGTTTCTTTATGAAGGCTCTCGTGCCACATACAACTTAAATAAATGTTGAAATAAATTTGTAGGCCCAAGATGGAGCCACTCCTGCCTAGGATTCCCCCTTAGCAACTGAAACATAGCTAACTTTCATGTTGTCGTAAATGCTCTACTTGACCAGAAACCCAGTCTATATCCAGTCAGCCAGTCCCCAAAGGCCAGACCAGCTCTGGGCGGTTTATTTCTTCGTTCATTCTTCTTTATCCCGTAAAGCTTCCTGCCTTGCACCAGATTTTGCAGTCCTCCAAACGGAGACTGTCCGCTTCGTGAAATATTAAATGAAGTTTGTGTGTATCACCTAAATTGTCTTCTTTAGGCATTTTTTAAAGAATTTGAATGTTTTTCTCCTGTAAATCTGTCTTTGTCGGTTTAATTTTCAGACTCAGCCAGGGAACCTAAGAGGGTTGAGGAGAGCTTTTCCAACCCCCCACCCATCCTCTTCCCTTTCTTTAGAACAGAAGTTTAAAATGACTTTGTTGATTGGTTCAGCTCGATATTCCATGCGTCACTCCCTCCAGAAGAAACATAAACCCCCACATCCTTGAGGAGCATAAGGTTACAATAACAAAGGCATCACCAATTTAAGCAGTTACCATTGACGAAGGGCAAATCATGCCTCTCAGCTTTGGTATTCTTTCTGTAAAATGGGAATAACACCTAGTGTTTGTTGAAAATAAATGAAATGCTTATGCAGTATTTCATACAGTATCTGACACACAGTTCAACCTATTATTAGTTTCCTTTAGTAACTTTTTGTCATCACCAAATGTATCTAAACCACTTTACTTTTTATTCAGCCTATATCATAACTTTTTTAAACTCATAATCTAGTTAATATGTTTGTGACTTAATGAATTTACTGTAGAGGAGGAAAAACTTCTATTCTCTTAGATTCAATAAATGGGAGCCCATTAATTAAATTAACAAAAGCCAAACAGGAGAAAGGCACACAATTTTTGTTAATATGTATGGGAGTTCACCAAAAGAGATAAACTCAAGAGAAGCTTCTATACCCTTAGCAAATGGAAAAGGTTGGAGGCTCTCAGGGACATAAATTGCTAAACTGCTGGGAGAGTGCTCTCTTCCCTCCCCAGGTGGGGGCTGGGAGGAAGGCTGGAGGGGATCCTCCACAAAGGGAAATTTATTAGGCAGAGAAATCTTGCTACATCTGTTAATTCTCAGTCGCCTTTAGCTCAAAATAATACTTATGCCAAAGAGGCTCATTTGGGGGCAACGTATTCGGATCCCCTTATTTCTATCATTTTATGTGAAAAAGTATTCCATTTCCTGTGTGCAAATTTTACCTCTGTGGGACTTCAAGTGGGTCTTTTTTTTTTTTTGTCTATTTTTCCAGGATGTGGGTACAAATCCATATTGAGGCAAAGCAGTAGATTTATACTCTCTGGGGTTAGGTGTCCTAGGCTAAGAGAGCTAAACCCCTGGGAAGAAGTCTAAAGGGAAAAAATATGAAAAATATACTTAGATCCTCCCTCTATTCATTTCACAGACATTTTTACATTCAACCTTCTCAATGATCTTTCCTGCTAGCTATTATTAATCTTCAATTTATAGATGAGGAAATCAAAGCTCAGGAAGATTAGGTAAATTGTTCCAAGTTCAGGGCAGTGGTAAGAATAGAGTCAGAATTTAAGTTCAGGTCTGTCTGCCCCCAAGGTTTGTAACTACATCACATCTTTCACAGTATGAAAGTAGAGTGGTGTAGATCTATTTAAAATGCTTGGCGCATGCATAAATGTTTGCACAAATATGGTTAGCATTTGCCATTGTAAATATATGTGATGGAAGGCCCACTCTGCCTTGGTTAACAAGGGAAATAGTTCTGGTTATCAGTCCACAGAGACACTGGAGAGATGTCTCAGCAAAAAATAGAGTGTGTGTGTGTGTGTATAATATATATATTATTTTCCTAAATTCTCTGTTTTCTCCTTTGTCTCTTTATAAACTCTGGTAAGCAAATAATGGCCTCAAAGATGCCATCATCCATGAAACCTGTGAATGTGCTTTGTTAAGGCAAAGGGGAATTAAAGTTACAGATGGAATTAAGGTTTCAAACAGCCGACCTGAATATGGGGAGATTATCCTAGATTATCTGGCTGAGTCCAGTGTAATCACAAGAGTCTGTAAACGTGTAGATGAGGGAGGAGACAGGCTGAGCAATGTGCTGTGAGTAGGATTCACGCTTCCATTGCCGGCTTTGAAGATGTAAGGGCCGGCTGTGAGCTGAGCAGTGTAGGAAGCAGGTAGAGGCTGAGGTGCATGATTTGCCCTTAATCTCCCCTAGAGCCTCACAAAAGAGACCACAGCTCTGATGACACCTTGACTTTCACCCAGTGAGATACGTGTCAGACTTTTGATCTACAGAAAAGTAAGATAATAAAATTGTGGTGTTTTATACTGAATTGTTACAGCAGCAATAGAAAACTAACACATGATCTAATCGATATGTCAAAAAGCGGCAGCTAATCTTAGACCATTTGTGCTGCCTGAAGTCTAGCCAATTGCCAGCTTCCTTACTCCTATGTTCGCTAACAGCAGGGGAATTTATTGTATCACTTGCTCAGGCTAATCAATGAGTAGGTGCTCCGGATCATGGATCATTTTGAGTGGCAGCTTTTCAGTTCTGTGGAAAACAATATTAAAGCATAATTTTCAAAAAGGTAGAATGATAACCCTCATGCAAATATAAAATGAACCTGTGTCAAAGATGTTATATACAACTCATTGATTCATGAAAGAACCAGTGAGATATTAAAATCAGTTCAAAGTGCATTTGAGAAACTGGGTGTTTACAGGCAATTTAATAAAGGAATGGTAGAGAAGATTGCTGGTTTGGATCCCAAATTGGTTCATGAACCATACCCTTAAGAATTATCTTTTCCTCCACTGGACAGGAACTATTTGCATTTGTGAATTAATCTCTGCTTCTTCAGAGCTGCAAGGTAATACAGTCAATAGAAAATCAGGAAAAGGCTCAAACCCGGTTCTAAACTGAAAGAACACTTTGTAACCTCTAGATTCCACTTCTAACTTTTAGATATATTTTTTTAATTTGACAACTATGAATCTGAGTAAACAAACTGTTAATAGTTGTGAGAGTCAAGGAGAATAAATCTCCCCTCAGAGCATTCTGTCTGAGCTTTCCTTCCTGTGTTCTAGCCACATGGATGGCAAGCCTGCTCTCTAGGCAAATAAAAACCAGTTTCTTAAAAGGGAAAATTCTTGACTCTTCGCTTCGGTTCATACCCTATATTTAGTTTATCCGTTTATTCAGATCGTTTTGTTTGTAGTAACAAATTTATGCTGAGCTTTTTGTTTTTCTTGGACCAACATGATATGTTTACAAGATGCTGGTTAGGATGAGAAGAATAGTATTTGACCATGAATGAGTTTTCTGCACATAAACCAAAACCACTAAATAAAAAAGTAAACCCTCATGGATTCGGGCATCAAGAGTAGTAGTGGGAAGTCTGGGAGGATTGCCCCAGGTTGTACCTGGGTGTGCTCAGCTTAATTCTACTTTATAATTCAACCGTTTTCCCAGTACATTCAAATCTGACATGGAGATGAAGACAAGGTCAGGTTTCCGAAGCCACAAACTATAATATGTCATATGAATGGTCCATGTGTCTCTCATTTTTGTCTTCAGAACACCTTCTGAGGATGACTGAAGCGGAGAAGGAAACACTCTGATCCCAGGCAGGGAATGGTTTCTGGACCTAATGGCTCAAAGGTGCTGCTGAAGGTGATTATTTTACTGTCGGGTGCCACAAAGGCTGTCTGATTTCTTAACTTTGAATATGTAGGAAAGTAAAAAATAATCTTTCCTCTACCTCTTAGGCTCGGCAGCAAGGGCCTGTAAATCAGGCTGATGAAAAGATTAGGAGGAGAACATGGTTCTTTCTAATGCATGGGGGGAAGGGGCTCACAGAAAAGAACATCGAAAATCCCTAAAAGCACTTAGGCCACACAGGTCTGTTATGTTATCATTTTAACAAGGGTATTACATTTGTGGAGAAGTGCTAAGACAAAGAATAACGGTCTGGGCGTCAAGGGGCAAGAAAATGTGAGAAGGTAAGTGTATGGAGGAAACAAATGGAGAATAAAAATTATTGTACCTTAGGAAGGTTTGTTTGTGCAGACTCATTTAAGTGCCATCTTCTCCTCACTGCTTCCGGTGAATCCTTGTTCTTTCCTTCCTGGTATGGCAAAGGGAAGGGGGACGTCTTCACAAAAAGAAATGTATGCCCTGATTTTTAGGGAGACAGGGGGCGGTAGAGAGCTTTTCTTGCATCTGCTGCTTCTCAATTGCATCTTTATGCCAAATACGGCGTGTTTGGGAGTAGCATATTCTGCTACCCTTTAAATGCATCACTCATAAAACCTAAATTCATATACCTGAACCTACAACTCTCTTCACAACCATAATACCCATTAAAGTATTAGTAAATATTTCTCATGATTTAATTATTCACTTTGTTCAAGGTCTTGGGCTACACATTGCGAATATACTAAGATAAACAAAAAATATTCATTTAAGCAACTTAATACAATTAGGAAACAAAGTCAGTCACATATACTGTTTAATGTGGCTAAGAGCACAAACTTTGAGATCTGGGTTTGGATCCTCACTCTGCTACTTACTGCCACTTACATGGTCCTGGGCAGGTGACCTGCCCAGGTCCTTACCTGGGCAGGTAAGGAGGATGCAAGTCCCCTGCTCCTTACCTGGGCAGGTAAGGAGGATGCAAGTCTCATCCTCCTTACCTGTAAAATGAAGGGCTACCTAGCTTTCAGGGATGTTATGAGAATTAAGTAAATGATACACAGAATTCACTTGCTCATGGAATTTCCATGGTAAGCATTCAATAAACATTGCCTGTTAATATTCCAAACTAGAGTATAAGCAGATAGTGATAAGAGCTCTGTGAGATTGTACGTATTCGAGGATACCAAGGTCCGCATCTGGTCACCAAAAGAGTTGCCCTTCCTACAAGAAGGAGAAAAATAATAGGGTTTGGTCAGAATATAATAAAGGAATAAGAGAGAACATCTTTAAGAACCTTATCTCTCCATCAAATTGGCCAAATGACAACCTCACCAGTCATTTACATTAACTATGCTAGATGACTTTTTCTTGTTATCCATTTAATCTTCACATTGATCTTGAGAGGTCATGATCACGACCACGTCTTATCTAGGTTTGAGCATTATTAGTGAACCTGCGCTCAAACTCTGTCTCCTATTGGCTTCCTGGAAGGCCTTAGGGAGGAGCCAGATCCAGAGAGGAACCACTGCAAAAAAGCAGCACCTTCCGCACTGACTGACCCGCCTTGTCCCTCGGCAGCCATGGCATAATCCTGCCAGTGGTATCTTGGGTTGTAAGCCTCTGAGGTTGTTTGTCTGTAGGGTGAACTCATGAAAGCTCCCCTGATGTCTATTTTTTAGCTATAAATAAGTGTAATATCATTTGTGTCACCATGATATCATAAATATAAAATAAAATAATCAGTTGGAAAATGCTGTAAAACAAAAGTTCTAGGAGAAAATTAAAATTTATTAAAAACTTCATATGAGAGTTGACCTATTGAGGTAAGACACTTTTTAGGAGAAAACAATTCATATATTTTAGTGCATATCATGTTTTTGACATTGTGAGAGATATGAAAGAACTATAAAACACTGACCCTGTTCTCAAAAAGCTTGTATTGTGGTGGGAGGGGTGGCAGAAGAAAATTACTAATGTAAATTGCAGCTGCCAACCAACACATATAAATGTTCCTCTACTGAAAATATTAAAACTGTATGATACATTATCTCTGGGCAGTGACTGGAAAAGAAGGAAACTAATATTGGGCTAAGTGATTTCACATGTGATGTGTTATTTAGTCCTCTCAAGTATTCATTGAATTAAGGACTATTTTCCCCATCCTTACATATGAGGTTATTGAAACTGATATGCTAAATGGCTTGTCCATGGTAACATAAATGTAAGAACAGGGGCTAAAACCCTAATATCAAATTCTAAATCTCTTACTGTTTTTACCATATTGAGGAAGCCTGGTCTCAAGTGTTCCAGAACTTTCTCCTGGGGGGATGGTAGGATTACACTTTCCCGCCCTCTTGAAGTCAGGTATGGCCCTGTGACTTACTCTTACCAGTGAAAAGTGGGTGAATGTGACCTGTGTCTCTTCTGCGCAGAAACCTCAAGAGACAGTGCAGACAATTAACCTTGTTCTCTCTTGTCTTATGCTACAATGTGGAGCAATATTCAATATAGCAGCTGTTCACTCACTTTGGTTCCTGGAATGAGGACACCGTGGAGCACAGGCCCTATCCAACCTTCCGTGGACGTGCAGATAAGGAATAAATATTTCTACTTTAAGTGCTAAGTTTTGAGGTTGTTCATTTTGGCAACTTAACCTAACCAATCCTGACTCATTGGTGCTGAAAATAAGGTGTTGTTCTCATTAAACTCCTAAAGTATGTAACTTTTGCTTGAAGGGCCAGTCAGCAAATGATGAGGAAACTTACTGGAAACCAAAAGTCTGGGATGATATGTTATAATTTTTTTTCTACAATAACTTGAAAGTCAGATAATGTGTCTGATGATCTTACAGCTCTAGAAGTGGGAAAACAGAAAATTAGTAACCAATATAGGTATTGGTTTCTGCATTTAAATGAATTTGACAAGGCACTACAAGAGATGACCAAAGCAAAGTACTAACCAGTTTTTCATCAGGAACGGAAGGGGAATGAAAGAGTCTAGAAATTTGGAGACTTGGAAGAGGCAACTGCATGGAAAATCTTTTGAGAAGTAAAGACCAATTAGACCTTAGTTTTGTGGCAAAGATCGAATCAAGGTATGATAGTCATATTAGTTGTTAAATCCTCAAATGGATTAGTGCATTTCATTGCCCAGCAAATCCTTTCAGTTAGAAAAACACGTGGCTTAGGGTTTAGCACTTCACCAAAGCTTAATAGGCTTAAAGTACTCACAGTTGAGAAAGAGGTAAGTCTTGACAGAAAGAACTATAGATGCATCTATTGACACATGGGGCTGACAAGAATAAAACAGATAAGAAGGTAACTAAATTTTGAAATCAAGAACATGGATTAAGAAAATTGGCACTGAAAAAGGACTTCTGGATTCTTAATCTTCTGCAGAAAATGAGCAAATTGTATAACCTGCTTAGTAATCCAATGTCCTCTTCAGATGTGGCCAAGGAGGATGATGGCAAAGAAAGAGTTCCCAGATGGTGCAGCCAGAAACACAGAGAACATGAACTGGCGAGTCCTTCCCAGGGAACAAAATTGCGACCTAAGTAAGGAAATGCCACATCCCTCTGAACATTTGTCTAGAATTTCTCCAGAGTAACAGTTTTTCTGGTTAAACAATTAAATGCACACACACACACACACACACACACACACACACACACACACATACATAGGCACCTAGGATACCTTATCCTTTATTTTAAATCATCTCTGTCTCCCACACGTCGCAGAGGCTAATTGTTGGGGACACCTCCCATCACGTCAGATCTTCTGTGAGTGTGTGACCTGCTCAGTCTCTGTAGCTCTCTGATGTCCCGTGCTGTTTGTCTTGAATATCATAAAGATTCCTCACTTTGGGTCTCAGTTTCCTCATTTTTCAGTGGAAGAGCTCTTTCTAGGTGATTTTTTAAAGATACTTGTGATTTTTTAAATACACTTTTAATTTTTTTATTGTAATTCTATTCTCTGCCAATAGTGGGCAGTCCTTACACTTTATCCAGGGTTCAGACAATGAAAGGCTTGCACTGATGAGGGGCATTAGGCCCAGGATAGATTCCTCTGTGTTCAGGAGGATGGCTTTGACCTGGGGAATTGTATGTGTACATTCCTGGTCAAAATATTTAAAAACACGACCACAAGAACAAATGCCTGACACAGAAAACAGGAAAACAGAGAAAAGTAACCTCAGTTTCCAAAGCATGCATAAGCTCTTCACTCTGTTGGAAACATTCCTCCCATACCTCACCCCTGTACCTGGGTCCTTCCTGCTTATCCTTCAGCCTGCAGAGCAAGCCTCCCTTCTAGGAATGCTGACATCAACCCCAAGATTAGGTTAGGTTCCCATAACTCCTGTCCTTTGCTCTATTCATTCCACTCATAACTATATATTGAGTGTTTATCTTACTCACTAAGCTCTAAGCCCTACAAGGGCAGCGGGTGTAGTTATCATGTTCATCTGTGCCTAGCACAGAACCTGACACTCAGCAGGTACCTGACAAATGTGTTTCATGAAGGCCTCTCCAGTTGCCTGCGTATTTCAGTGCTGTGGAATAATTATTTCTCTCCTCCGCCACAGGGCCCTGTAACTGCGTTTTGCGATGGGAGAGAAGAAACCAGGAATTAGAGAAAGTGTGTCCCACTGGTTTTGCCAAAACTGTAATCTATTAGATAAATTGCTGAGGGGGGGGGGGGAGAAATGCTAGTAGAATACTTCAAACAATAATTCTATTCAATGCAAAAGATTAAAATATGCATACTGTGAAAAAAAGTACATCACATATAACTACAGAGCAAATGCTATTGGCTAGCTATTATTTAAGGAATATCTCATACCCAGTTTCTGGATTTCTACAACTGTTAGAAGGCAAAAGACTCTTAAATTTACACATGTATAATTAAATATGCACAGAGTAGTTCTGAAGACCTACAAGAAACTGAGAACCATCTATACCCACCCAGTCTACATTAAGTTGCCTGTCCCATTCCACTGTCTTCATCATGACTGTGATATTCCAGGAAACTCTTGCACAGGAAATAAAAATTGCAAATAATTGTATGGTTCACTTCAGAAATGTCCAGGAAAACCATTTCAAACTCTTCAGTTTTTCACTAGATAGTTATCAAATGATTCTTCTCTTAGACTTTTGGAAACCCTGACCTTGCTGGGTCCACAATCTTAACATGATTCTCATCCAATCTTAACCCCCTACACTGAAAGAATCCCCTTGCCTTAAACCAGACCCCGAAACCTCATAAATATCTTCATTGCACCCTTCCCTCCCAGACATTACTAAGGCTCCTTCAAGGCAGTGGCCTCCCTCACCACGGTTTGCATAAACCCAGCCCTACCCCAGTGGGTGCTGGGGCAGTATTTTCAGGGTGCTAGTGTTCAACAAATCTGATATGCTTACTTCTGAGGAGGGAGCTGAAAGAAAAGATGTGGACGCTGTTCTGTCGTACCATTGAATTCTTCTATTGGCATGTCTTATCTACTCCAAAATAAATGATAAAGCAAAACAAAATACAATTTAAACATGTAAAAGAATGCAGAACACATCACTGTGCACTCTCCTCTCTGACCAGAAGGTGTCATTCCTGGCTCGGGGCTGGGAAAGAAATGACAAGAGGACCTCAGTGACAGGGCAGAGGACCTAAATGGGACTGCAAATGTTAGCTCCTGGAAAGAAATGCCTGGGGTCTCTCCTCACAATAATAGCTAATACTTATTGAATACTTTCTAAATGCCAAAAAATATTTGAAAACACCTTTCTTCAGGTAAAAGTAGTGTATGACTAACTACATACATTTAAAGTGTGAACATGATGAATTTTGACATATATATGCAACTATAAAATCATTACTGAGGTCAAGATACTAAATGTCATCCCCCAAAGCTTCCTCATGGTAACTGGTAATCCGTCCCTCCCTCATTCTAGGTCAGGTTGTAAGCACTTTTCACAGATAGTACTATTTCATCCTCACCTTGCTCTTTAAGTACTATTACGCCCACTTTACAAAGGAAGAAACTGAGTGTGGACAGGTTTGGTAACTCGCCCTAAGCCCGTCAGGTTGTGGAGCTGTTGTTATATGAACACAGGCAGATGTGACACCAGGGATACAGTGAACCAGCCACTGTCAGAGATACACGGAGTACGGGCGTCTCTGGGGGCTGCGAAGACTTTCCAAAGGTACAAGGGCTTCAGTTGTTTGATCTCCAACTTCCTCACATAATCTCCATCTCAACAGTTCACCAAGAACAGGGTATGAGTTGCAGCTTCATGATCATTCCTTGTTTCCCGTCCTTGTTCCCCTTGACAAGAGGTGTAATTTTAATTCATTCCACAGTGCATTGTTCTTGTTCTGGGGTTTTAAAAAAAATTGAAATATTGTCACTTTGTGTAGGTAAGTTAATTTAATACAAAATTATTTTTCAGTCAAGATTTACAATACTTTCAACAAAATTGAAGAAAGACTAATCAAGCTGAGTACTGATGACACATTACTAAGAATAATTTTTGATAAAAGGTTATTATATGGTTTTTGGCATATGACTTGAAAGAGATCAGAAAATTTAGTGAAATCGCTAAAGCTAAATGCCTTCTGTTCCTACTTACTTATTTACGAGTGAAATTTCTCAAAGAACACATCTACAAAAATTAAAAACAGGAATAAAAGTAATCCTGATTCTGATCTCATTCTAGAAATAAGTAATAATCATCTATAGATACCTGCAAAAATTGAAAAAAACAAAAATATTCATCTCATTAGGAATGGTGTTTCTGAGTTTATTTTACATTTTATGTTCAACATTTATTTACCAAAATATATGGTTGTTTAACTTTATTCTTAAAATTTGTTCTGTTTTGGTTTATTGTCTTTACTTTTTATATTGTGTTTATTAATAATTCTATTGTTAACTCAATCCACAAGAATTCTTTTTTAAAAAATGTTTTATTTATTTATTTTTAGAAAGGCATTAGGGAGGGAGAAAGAGAAGGAGAGAAACATCAATGTGAGAGAGAAGCATTGATAGGTTGCCTCTTGCACGCCCCTAACATGGGGCCCGGCCCCCAACCCAGGCATGTGCCCTGACTGGGAATTGAACCAGACATCCTTTGGTTCACAGGCTGGTGCTCAATCCACTGAGCCACACCAGCCAGGACCACAAGAATTCTTGAATATCTTTAAGTCTTATAAAATAAAAACACTTTGCTATTTCAAGTTACATATGTATATTTGTGGTAGAAAGTTTAATAGAGTAATCAATACAACTTTTAAGCATAAAATATATTAGAAAAAACTCTATGATGAAAGTAGATGGAAACATGAATTGAAGGGGGAGCAGGAACGATGTAAAAATTCTGGCTATTGAACTTATTTGTGCAATTTTTTCACAGATAGTGGGTATCAAGTTGTATGGACTATACATTATGTTGTATAATGTTTCTCAAGTGATAAGCTTTATTCTTGCCAATATTCTAATATACAGAAATCATAATCTTTCAACTATTTAAGTATAAGATTAAAATCTCGATGTTGACTGAAAATACTCTAGGAAATATATGCTTTTAAAATTTTCTTTTAGGACATATGCAATAAAAAATGTCTGAAGTTCATGTTTTGCCTCATATTTGCTTCATGAAAAACAAACACAAAGGACAAGAGACAAACAATGCAGAAGATGTAGTCGAAATGCTAAGGGAGTTCAGGAGCCTAAAGGAATCCTTACAGCATTGAAGAGTAAGGATGTCTTTCAGGAGGTGGCGCCGGATTTGGGCCTTGGGGAAAAGAAGGCAATAGATAAAGTTTTAAATGCAGTGGGGGAAAGTAGGGTAAACTGTACTGTTATACAACCTTGATCTTCTTAGTTTATTCAATAAATACTTCTTAAACATCTATTTTGGTAACGTGAGTATTGGGATTATAATAATGACCTGGTCACAGTCTCTGTTTCCTAGGTGTTTACGTTCTAGATGCCTATTGGTTTTCTATCGCTATCGTGAATCTTGCAGCTGAAAACAATACCCATTTATTTTCCCGCAGTCCTGTAAGTCAGAAGTCTTGGCTGGGCTCAGCCAGTTCCACTTCTCCAGGTCGCACTAGACTGACATCAAGGTATCGTCCAGCCTGAGCTCCTCTTTGGAGGTGGTGGTGACAATCCGCTTCCAAACTCATCCAGGTTGTTGGCAGAATTAAGTGGCTTGTAGCTATAGTGGAGGCTCCTTTTTCCTTGCTGCCTGCCTTCCTTATCATTTTGCCCCCTCCATCTTCAAAGCCTGCAACAGCTGGTGAGGACCTCCTGCTTATATTTTGAATCTGACTTTCTCTTCTGCTGTGTTACTTCTGCCTCCGGATGGAGAAAGTTCTCTATTTGTAAGGGCTCATGTAATTAGATTTGGACCACCCAGGTAATCCAGAATAATCTCCCTATTTTAAGGTACATTACCTTAATCATATCTGCAAAATCCCTTTTGCCAAATAAGGTATCATATTCATAGGTTCTCATGTTTAGGACATGACATCTTTGGGGGCCTTTCTACCCACCATAAGATGAGATCAGATGAGTACAGGAACACTTATAACCCAGTGTAATGGGCCCTCTTATTTGGGCAAATACAGCATTCTATGGGGCACACAGCATATCTAACCTTGAAGGAGAATTGGAAGTAACTTTTTTGTATTAACTATTGCTACATAACAAACTACCCCAAAACATAGTGACTAAAACAATATATGCATATTATTTCACAGGTTCCTGTGGATCAGAAATTTAGGAGCAGTTAAGCTTGTGATTCTCGCTCTCTCATGAGGCGACAGTCAGAATGTCAGCTGGGACAGTCATCTGAAGGCTTGACTGGAGTTGAAATATCCTCTTTCAACCTCACTCACAGGACTGTGGCAAGAGGACTCTGTTCCTTACTGGCTGTTGGCTGGAGGTGAAAGTTTTTCACCCTGGGGGCCTCTCTAGACTGTTTGAGTGTCCTTACCACATGGCAGAAAACCATAATATCTACTACTTCCTGATATCATCATCACTTCTGCCTTATTCTATTTATTAGAAGTGAGTCACTAAGAACGCTGACATTGAAGAGGAAGGGAATTAGGAGCCCTTGCATGACCAGTCCCTGAAGCATTAACCTCTAGGGATAACCCCTAGGCCTCAACTGTGTTTCAGCTTCAGACCCAGAAAGAATGGCAAAAACCAGGCAAACGACAGACACCATGGCTGACATCAGGACCGGCTGCATTAACTAATGACCCCTGCCCTGGCTCTGACCAATCAGTGGAAACCGTGATCCTGAAAGGACACACTTGGAAAGCTGATGCATAATCTATTGGGATCCCCCCCTGGGACCCCCAGATACGCACCCTCAAGAAGAGGCCCCAGTGCAGCTCTCCCTGTAGCACACCCACGCCTTTCCCTCCCCCTTCCCTCAGGTGCGTTTTCCTTGCCTCTCTCTTTCTCCTAAACTCCAAGGGCCCTTCTTTTGCCTCTGTAACTTCTATAGAGCCCATTTCTTCTATAGCTCACTTCTACCTCTGTGACTTTCTAAATAAACTTTCTCATAGTTTGAGTCTTGGCCGTATTCTTTCTTAGCCAAAACTCAAGTACCGAGGTTGCTGAACCAAGGTAAGTCTGACCCCACCAGTCTAACACCTGGTGCCGGTTCACCACCGCCAACACAACCACAATGAGATACCATCGTATACCCATCAGCAAAGCTAGAATCAAAAAGCCAGATAACAAGTAGCGATGGAGAGGTACAGTAGTCAGAACCCTCACACACTATACACTGGTGGGAATGTAAAATGGT
Source organism: Carollia perspicillata (assembly GCA_004027735.1). Lineage (NCBI taxonomy): Eukaryota > Metazoa > Chordata > Mammalia > Chiroptera > Phyllostomidae > Carollia > Carollia perspicillata. Next base: position 89,127 of record PVKM010000365.1, read on the forward strand.
ACAGCTGCTTTGGAAAACAGTGTAGCAAGTCCTGAAAAGATTTAACCTTTCTCAGCACTTATCCAAAATGCCCAAGGACACACAGTCCAGGCCAAATCAGTGATGTCATCAAGCACCCAGGCTCCTTCTCTCCTCTCTCTCATGTTCAGCACGCGATTTCTATCTGCACGGTTGCAAAATGGCTCTGCTGCAAAAGGGCTGCTCTTTCCCCAGGAATCTAGTCCCTGTCCCAGATAGGAAAATACAAGGGTCAAAAGCTTTCCCTCGAGGGTGGGAGGTAGGGATGGCTAGGGGGAGCGGGAAATAGGGACAGCTGTACTTGAAAAACAATAAAAGAAATAGAACAGAGTTGGGAAGAAAAGTAATAAAAAAATAAACTAAAAAAAAGCTTTCCCTGTGTGAGGCTTTGCCATTTTATTCAGAAGCAATTTATTTCCAGAGACTTCCAATTTCTTTTGCTGGCTAGAATTCCACCACATGGTCACCCCTAACTGCAAGCGATTCTGAGAAGCTGAGTATTTTAGTTGGGCATATTGCTGCTTCCAATAAAAATTGTGCTTTTTGTTAGTGTGGAAGAAGGGAATGGGTAATGAGGAAGTGTGAGGTGTCTATATCATAGCATACAAGCACTTAAGGATCTAACATTCTGGTGGGGGGGTGGGAGGGTTAACAGAAAAGGTGACCCCAGCTTGGTAAGTCCTCTCAGTGTGAAACACAGAATGGCGTAGGGGCAGAGGGGAGTTCTTGGGGAAGACACACTTATTAGAGCAGAAAAAATACCTGGAAGGCCATACCCGATAGGACTAGTGGAAGCCCTCCAGGCAGAGAAAAGATGGAAAGGCTTTCCATGCAGTGTGATAAAAGCATATATCAAAATTATCAGAGAGCCTAGTAGAAATAGGGAACTAGGGTAGCTTGGCACTGCCAGAGAAGACAGTGTGAGGCCAGAAGACCCAAGATGGAGCTGGAGGGAAAGACACAGGAGGCACTCTGCATCCCCTTTCTGCCTGAAGGCGGGGCATGCACTTCCCTTGGTGCAGGTGTCTTCCCCTCCTGTCCCGTACCAGGAGAACAACGCTCATCTCATCGCGGGAGACCGAAAGCCACCCCTGACTTGGATCTGCAAGAGCAAACCTTACTAAAAGAACCCTTACCTTCCACTCCTTTATCCCGTATATTTGCCATCTTATAATTTATTGCCCCTGGAAGACAACCCCCTTAGCTCTGTGTTGGCACTTCTCCACAGTTTATCGCCCTTTGTTAAAATAGTAATCTAAGCCTCAGGGCCTGTTTTCACTTTTTTCTTTTGTTCTTAAGTATAGTTTATTGATTATGCTATTACAGTGGTCTCAATTTTTTCTCCCCTTTATCCCCCTCTGCCCTGCACCTCCCCACCCTCCAGCATTCCCCACCCCCTTAGTTCATGTCCATGGGTTGCACATATAAGTTCTTTGGCTTCTCCATTTCCTATTCTATTCTTAACTGCCCCCTGTCTACTATTTTGCATTTCATGCCTACTATTTATACTTCTTATTCTCTGCTCCTTTTCCCCTTGTTTTCACTTTTTTCATGTTAAGCCACCATATTCATGTAAAATAAACCTTTTTACTTATAAATCTCTTTGGTTTTTTATTTGTTCTTTGCCAACTTAATTCACAGGCCTCAGCCACTGAATGTAAGAGGGCAGAAGAGAAAAAGGCTTTTCTCTCCTACATAATCCACAGCCTAGAATCCTGGCAGTTTTCCCAGACTCTTCCCCGACTGTCCTGTCTTACATTCAATTAGTCACTGACAGTGGTGAGCTTTACCTGAGCCCTGGGCCCAACCTGGAGAAGCTTTTCCTGATCACTCATTCACCTCGGTCTGGGGAGGTGCCTGACCTATGTACTTCCATAGCTTTTTGTACTTTTTTCTATGGTTATATTTTGGCACACTGCATTTTAATAGTTAATTTGTTTATTTTCTCCCTCCACTAATCTATGAGCTCCTGGAGGATAAAACTTCATTTTATTTATTTTTGCATTCTCAGGCCTGCTAGAGTACCTGACATGTAATAAAAACATACATGGAGAATTCACTGTATTCCGAATGACCAAGGGTCACTTAATCCTTACAATCACCTTACTTCTGAAGTATGCACAAATGTTTACATTTTAGTAAGTTGGACAATGTAAATTTTCTTGCTGACATCCTCCCGTTCAGTGCAGTTGATGATTTAAGTCATAAAAATGTTATTTTTCTCCTACCAGAGGCCCCGAAGATACATGAATAGTTTCTGTAATGATTTTAAATGTTTTCTGCCCAGATATAACTTCTTCGGTCTTGAGGATCACCACCCTACCTCCACTGCAAAAAGTGTGTGTGGGCGGGGAAGCCCCGACACTGCTCGGGTAGAAGCTACAAAGCCAACTGTGATAGAGGGTGGGGCCTTCGGTGAGTGGGAGGCGTGTCCGTGGCTGCCCTCTTTTCTCCGGAGTTCTCTCTGCTCTCTTCCTGCGGTACCTGAGGGGTAAAGCAGGCGTCAAGGGTGCCTCCTTTGAGTGTGCTCCCCATCTTCTCTCACTTTGGGGACTCCTAGGAGGACCAGGGCAGAGTCCTGGGGTGGGGGGAGACAGGGAATAAATAGTTCATGCGGCGTGGGGCTCAGAACTATCCCTGCATCGTGGGCTTACTTTTCCCTAACTCTGTCGTTCAGAGTTTGGCATCTTGAGGAGCAGTAGCAGAGTGCGGACATCGAGGGCAAAGTGTGTAATTATTTAGAAATCTTTGCTTTAAGTATCACTCTTTTCCTCCCATCCCTTTGCCTCCAAACCTGTTTCCAAAACAAAACCACTGAACCGAGGAAGAGCTTACACGATGAGGGGTTTCCCGTGTGTGTAAGTGCTGGGGGGTCGTGCAGGAGAAAAGCAGAGAGAGAGAAGCCCGGCAGCCCCTTTTCTTGTCATCAGTCTCTGTTTGCCCTCCCATCCCTTCATTAGGACTCTCTACTCTGACCCCTCCCTGAATCCTTAACATGATTCTTTGAGAAGTCTGAATCAAAAGGGTTAAGGAAGAAGCCAGAATACAAGAAACTTTGTTACCCACAGAAACGTTCACAGAGGCAACTGCACAGATTTTCTTTTCAAGAAAAAAAAAATTTATTGTTTTTAGTCTATTTCCAAAGCCCTAACTAAATAATATCTTCTCTTCGATTTAACTTCCAGGAAGACACCCTTGTCTTCCCTGGATCGTCCCCTACCACCATCTCCTCTCCGCGGAGTCTCCTACTGGGCTAAACCGCATCTCCTCCCGCAGTGATCTTCCCCATGGCACTCCTCCTGTGTGCGATGATCCCCAGCCTTCTCCCCCAACCCTTTATTTTGGCATCTAAGTGTCTGTGAAGTCCAAAGTAGCTGAGCTTCAGGCCCGCTCAGCTGTTACCCACTCACGAGACAAATCAAGTCATTGGATTGGATGTCTGCTTTAAGAGGCAGAGGAATGCTGTCCAGAAGAATAATGTAGTAGAGGATTAATGTAGCCTCCTTCCAACATCTGTCCTTGGGCGGGGGCGGCGTGAAACAAAAACAAAAATGGAAGAGTACATCATGATACTCAGAAAGTCTTCACAATTACAGAGCTGTTTCCTATCTAAAAAAAAAAAACCCTCACAAATGCATGATGAGATTATTAATGGTGTTATCTCAAGGGAGTAGAATCAAATAATCTTCACTTTTGTCTTAGTGTTTTTGTATAACAAAAATACATAACGTAAAAACAGTTAGGAAATTATACATTTCCTAATTATTTAATTTGTTCATTTTCTATCAGGAAATAAAACCATGTTGTTTTTAAAAATCACGTAGAACCCCTTGTATACAATGACACTTAACTTTTTCTGATGTGAACTATGAGAATTATTAGTCTCTCTTCAAGAGTTTAGGACAAAAAAGAAAAGCCCACTTTCTATCAAAAATAAGCTTCCAAAAGGCAACAACGGTAACTCAGAAGAAGGTCCCCTTAACTTCTGAATACTACCACCCGACCCCCACAGCCCACCCTTCTCTCTTCTGGCCTTACCTCACTCACAAGGATCAGAATACTGAATCGTTGCCTGTTCCTCTGCGAAATGAAATGACATTCTATTACGTTGTAGGCTACACACATTCGAGAGAAAAGACTTCATAAAAGCTACTGTTTTAACCTTTTTCAAAGGATCCCTACAGGTTACATTCAGAATTACAGGAAGGTTCCAATCACTGATATTTGCACTCTTGGGGTAAATTATTAATCACAGCAAGAATATTAATAGCCCTTGGAAAACAATGGCTCACATTTTTCTTTTGGTCTATGGGCCACAGTCTATAAAATATCTCTAATGCAGAAGACTTTTTAAAATGGCATATAACTGAATTAAAGTATTTTAAGAGACTGGATAATGTAATCATATGCTGCTTGCCATGGGAAGCAATATTTGTAAAATTAGGAGAGACATTTTAAAGAATAGGGCAGAACCATGTTGGGAGACGCAGGTCAAGCTCAGCCCTTACCTGGTAAGTAGTAATCATAGACTTTGATGGTTGCTGGTTTCAGGTTTGTGACTAACACGCTTTGGCTGATGGTGAAGGTGTAAGTCTGAGTCTTTTTGTTGAGCTATGGGGAAGACACACAACATCACACTGAAACCAAAGTGAAAATAACACTCTCTGTAATGTGGAGGCTAAAAGCCTCTTGTCTTCACACAGATTTTCTGAAACCTTTCTATCTGTCTCTTCTGCCCTATGGCAGGCTTAAAGGTATTGACTTGGGTTGACTTTCTGGCTCTTTCTTCTCAGCATCTTACAGCTTCCTGGCCCCTCTGTAAAATGCTTCCCTACATCCATGGTCTACTTTAACCCATGGCTTCTCCACGAACTACACTGGAATGGCCAAAGAAACAGACATTTCTCCAATAGCTCTACGCTCCCTCCTGGACTCAGACAGGCCACTCTGGCACGCCATCCTCAAAAAAGGTGTACATGACAGCATCATCAACCTTACTAAAATGCTTAACATCACGATTTCAGGGTTGTTCAAAGGAAACTATGCCGGACTCACTCAAAATACAACCCCCTGGCTCTTTGGGAGATAAGAAAACCACACTTCAATGTGTGAGGTGCCATGAGGGAAGGGGCTGGAAACAGATGTTAGCAAAAATAGCCAGTTTTCACTGGAGATGTTCTTGTCTGTCGATTATACAGTAAGGTTACTTCTGTTCCCTGTGTTGAATACAATGTGATAAAATAGGCATTTGTGACAATTTTTAGAAAATTACTAGTCCTAGAGAACTTGTTTTGTTGACGTGAAAGGTTATATGGAATGTCAAATATTAACATTATATACTTTTAAAAGATTTTAGGTATTATTTTGAGAGAAAGGGGAGGGAGGGAGAAAGAGAGGGAGAGAAACACTGATTACCAATGCGTGAAAGAAACATCAACTGGCTGCCTCTTGTTCACCCCCAAATGGGGACCTGGCCTGCAACCCAGGCATGTGCCCTCACAGGGAATCAAACCAGCAACCTGATGGTTCACAGGCTGGTGCTCAATCCACTGAGCTACACCAGCCAGGGCACTCTGAATATTTTTACATGTCTTAGATCATTTAATTTTTTCAATAGCTGAGGTAAATAACTATTTTTACCACTACCCATGCTCATTTTACAATGGAGTAAACAGACATTCAACAACTTGCAGGCAATGCGAGAACCAGGATTTCAACCCTGGAAGTCTGGCATCAAAGCCTCTGCTATTAACACCTATCCTACACTCCAGAGCTGTCCTGCTGCAGGTGGCCGTCCAGCACTTGAAATGCGGCCAGGCAGGATTGAGATGTGCTGGAAGAGTAAAACACAAACTGGATTTCAACGATGTAGTAAGGAAAAATACAGAAGGAAGATACTTCATTAACACTTGCTATATTAATTATATGATGACATAAAAATATTTGGGGTCTATAAGGTTAAATAAAGTATATATATATTAAAATTAATTTTATGTTTCTCTTTACTTTTTAAAGTGTGCCATTAGAAAGTTTTAAATGGCACAGGTGGCTCACATTTTGTATCTGCGAGGCGGTGCTGCCCTGAAGGACACGAGGCTACTTTATGCTACACCAGTATGGAAGCAGAATCCATTCTGTGGTCATGAACTCACTCTCTCAGGCCCCTCATCCCTGTGCATGGCACACTACTAGTATATACAGATTAGGAGGGAGTTTGCAAAACACAAACAATCACGCTCTTTGGTCTGGTTCTTGAATACCTACCTCTTCCAAGTAAAGGTTAAGTATGTCAGCTCCAGACTCAACCTTCTTCACCAGTGGTTGCTGCAGAAGCTGAATAAGAAAGAAGGAAAAAAGGAGACTAAGATCCAGAGTCTTCCCTGTGCCCTAGGGGAATCTCCCACAGCTCTGTCATGATGAAAGAAACAGCTTACACTGTGGAAAGGCAAGAAAAGGAACAAAGACTACTTCAAGTTCCATTTCATATGTCTGGTGCACCCTTGTACTTCATTTAGATAACGCAATTATGAGTTGTGTATATATACCATGATGCCATCTTACCAGCTTTTTAATGATAACATTAGGTCCCCTGGGAGCTATTAAATGAAGAAAAGAGAAGTGACTCACTAACTGATTGGTGCCCTCCACGGGGCTGAACCCAGAAAGCATCTTCACTTCCACAATGGCCATGTTGGAAGAGCTGCGACTCCCCACGTAACTGAGGACAAAAAGAAGCAAGCCTATGTGAGCCTATGATTTTCCCTCTCAGCCTCCTCTCTCCCAACACACACACGAACACACATACCCACAAACCCCAGCTCAGCTTCTGTGGTCCAGGTGCCCCCACCACAGCCTCTGCTTTCCTCACCTGGTGCGGACAGTGAGAGTCAAGGATCGAGATGAAGTTGGTTGGGCACAGCTGGCTTTTCCCATTTCCACACTAAGACTAAAGGTCTCCACATTTTTAGGAGGGAGAATATTGTATCTCAGCACCGTCTAGTAGGAATAAAATAAATTTGAGTTGAGAAGAACTTTAGAAATTGCACGGTTGAAACTACTTCCGTTATAAATGAGGTGCATAGAGAGAAGGTTCTACTTGAGGTGAAGACGCCCTCAGACTCTCCTTTCCAACACACACGCGTTCTCTTGGATCTCTCCTTACCTGCACGTAGACACAGCCCTGGCCCGTGGCCTCCGCGGTGTACACTCCAGGGACACTGGGCAGAGTCTCTCGCTGAATTACCAACCGGTTGGCAGCCTGAACATTGAAAGAGCGCTGGAAATTCTCAGCAGATTTTACAGCCAGGTCGACTTCCTCAGATGGCACGTAGGCAGTGGTGGCATATTTGGCAAGAGCTTGGAGAGCAACTACAGTATCCTGAGGAACACAATCAAGCATACGTTGACCATTTGTGAGCCATTGCAATTAACCTCCGACAACACTATAACCTACCAATCTGGTGGTGGCTTGCTAGCTTAGATGATAAATCTTTTAAATATCTAAGAACCACATTCATGAGCACTGGGGAAGCTGACATAGAAACCATAGTGTCTGACTTGTATAGAAAAATCTCCATCAAGTTATTAGTGAGCATCCATCGGTCGGTAGGCTAATCTCATATATTCATATCTGGCAACCAAACCTGGCTTCAAAATGGGCTGTGGTTAGAAGCAAGTGGATATCTGTTCAGTCTATGTTTTACAGTTTCCTTATTTGAGGAGGAAACAGCAGCAACTGAATAGTCCTAGAAATTGCTCAGTTTTCAAATTATTTAACTGTGATAATCTTTTATGGCACAGTTGGAAAGGGTGTTAGGAAATCCTTCCTTGCCAGCCAAGGTTTCTTAGCCTTTATGCCATGTGAAGACCTTTTCTTCATCTGGGAATAAGACAGGTACCCTGTCAATAAGACTGTGTAGCATCGTGTACTTCAAACCTTTTCACGCTGAAAACATTTCATCTTTATTTATATAAATGCAACTAGGGGAAAGAAAAAAAGAATGAGGTGTCCAGCAAAACTGTCATATCTCACTCCGTGTTGAGAATTTCTACAGGCTCTACACTTGGTAAAATATCTATTACTGAATAAAGGAATCTACTTCCTCCTATCCCAAATGAAAAAGAACAGTCACATTTAGACATTACACTATCACATAAAAATAGGAAGACATGTCCCCATGCTGGGGAAGCTGTGAACAAGTTATACCTGTGCAACTTGACAATTTTTTTGTCTACCCTCTGTGAAGGGCAGAGCCACGGAGGTCTTCACTGCTTGGACATATGAAGCACTTCAAGGAATGGGACACAGCATCAGCTCAGAAAACTGATGTGGGTGTTATGTAACTTCTTAGACTAGCCAAGGATTTTATTGAGAAACAAACCTGACATGTATCTGTCACTGAGCGTTCTCAACACTTGATCCACTGCTTCTCAAAATTATACATTATAATGATTTAGGGCTCAACAAGAAAGAAATATTTCCTCATATTTGGTCAAGAATTTCCCTGAAATGAGGACGCAGAGTCCCATATAATATTTTTAAAGTTCCAATTGAGCTATTACCATACGCCAGCTCAGTGCGCTTAACATCTTTACCGGACACTCTACCTATTAAAATCTGTTCATTCTCCCAGGCCTAAATTACATGTTATACCCTCAACAAAACTGGCCCTAATTTCAACAAAAATATAACCTCTCTGTGTTTTCTTGTTTACTTCTATATCCTTGGCAACTTGGACATGGTAGGTTTTAACATTTGCAGAACAAATGAATTAATGATGACTTTCGTTGTTATCATCTGATCATTTTTATGTCATTATTTACATTTCTCATACCCTTTTCCCCCTCCTGCCACCCCACTAATTCAATTTCTCCTTCACCCTAACCTAAATAAATGAAATAATCCCTTGATCTCTTCAAATCCAGGATTTCCAGCCTCTAAATCATCCTATTCACCAAGTGACAGATTGATCTTTCCAAAACAAATTAATAGCTCCTCAGTATTAGGCACAGACTTGAGCCTGATATGCAAGGCCCTTCATAATATGAACCTACCCTGCCTTTCCAACCTAAGTCCCACTATGCTTCAGGTAAACCAGTTTTCCCAACAGCTACTCTATACTTTTGCAAATGGGTGTCTACTCACACCGTTTCCACTTCATTTCAATAGTTGCCTACCAAAATGTTACATATTCTTTTAGATCTACCTCAAGCGCCATTCCCCTGTGAACACTTTTATCCCCCAAGCAGGTGTGAGCCCCTCTCCTTTTTGTTTGTTTCTTTTTAATTTTCCTCTCTCTTTTTTGTATTCAATATTTTGTGCCTTTTGTATCTTTCTTATATAACCAGACCTTGCTTTGTAATATATAGAACTTTTTCTAGCTTTCCTTTTAGATTGTAAGCTTTTTAGACTACATCTCACTAGCTTTTCAATACCTGAAATAGTAGAAGAAGGCATACCCATAAAAATCTTCCTTTTATGCTTAGACCCCATAATTAGCTTTCTAATTTGTTAATATATAAATTTGGCAATAATTGTATATGTCCTCTTTACATGTAAAAAGTGATTCTCATGTTTCATACCCTGCAAAGAAAGAGCATTAAATGAACATAGTGCCACTTATGCGCTCATATGACCCAGTTTATGACTGCTTCTGTATATTTTTCATGTGCTTTTCCTCCCTCTCTATAGAATTATAAGTTCCCAGACCTAGAGGGCAAGTGCAATAGTTTTTTCCTCCATCTCCACATGATAATTGGCATTAGGAGAGCAGGCTCTTTACCTGAGTGGACGAGAAGCCCCCATATGCATTGCGTTGCTTGGCCAACCAAGTCACTATACCAGTGGCCTTGGCTAACTCCTTTTGAGTCAGACTAGCTTTGCTAAGCCAGGCCAATAATACGTATGCCGTGAGTTCCACATCTACAGCCTCAAGCTTAGTCCAAGGGCTGTCATCCGATGACCGAGCAGGTTTCTGGCTCCAGTGAATGGACTCTCCTATGGAGAAGGAAGCATAAATAGGAAGGTCTTGAAAGGAAATGGTTTTCCCAAATTCACTTTGTAAGTGCGTGTGTGTGTATTTACTCACACATAATTCCCCCAAATGAAGCTGGGGACATCAATACATGCCTCCAGAAATTATAGGAAAGCAGCCCTCATTAATCTATATATTCTAATGCTAATGGAGATAGGTAGGTAGAAACTTCTTAAAAGAATCTTATATGTTTGGGGCATGTTTTTGGCTAACAAAATTTTATTAATTTTTAGGACTTACTTTACTTAAAAGTTTAACATTTTAAGAAGAATAAATATGGCAGAGCATGCCTAAGAACTCTGAGAAACCACAGAAGAAATATTAATGAGGGGGAGCAAATAGAGTATGAGACCAAATCAAAGCTCTATGGCCCTGACGGCGTAGCTCAGCTGGTTAGAGCATCATCCTGCTACTCCAAGGTTGCAGGTTTGATCTCCAGACAGGGCACATACAAGAAGCAACCAATGGATGCATAAACAAGTAAAACAACAAAGTGATGTTTGGGTTTTTTTCTTCCCCTCTCTCTCTCTAAAATCAATTTTAAAAAATTAGAAAAAAAACCCCTCAGTGACAGCCAAAGGTCAGAAGACAAAGAAGAACAAACAGAAATGAGAAGAGTGAAAGCTAGAAATCTAATTAAATATGTTTATCGATAATTAATAAATAACCCACAGGAGGCAATCCAATTGGAAGAACATAGCAGAAAGCGTGGGAACCTGCAATGCAAGATAATGGAGAAGAGATAACCACGTTAGATCACACACCCGGGGACAGGTGTCACCATCTGAAACACCCATGTCAGACCCAAAACCACCCGGAGTCCACATGAGAGGGCAACTTGGCAATGACATTCGTACAAAAGAAAGCTGCAATTACATTTTTTCCCAGAAGTATAATTTTAAGTACATAGCTAGATAAATAAAATGCATTAATACTTTATTTATAAGATCTGTTAAAATAGCAAATATTATCCCACATACATCCAAAGTTTTAAAGGGACCTTGGGAAATCCCTAAGTTTTAGTCTTAACCCATCAACTTCAATGATCTTACACCAAAGAATTATTAAATACCTGCAAAAGGGCGATTCTCCAATTCCAGGAAGTTTTCTGACTAGCTTCTACCATCCGTTTTCCCTTCATGTTGGAGGTGTCACAGTGCCTTTGAGGACTTACATGGGCTTTCCCACAAAACTCTCAACAATCATTTTATGACAATAACTTTTACTAAAATGAATCCTAGAATTGAATATATGTGGGACTATGGACACTAGGAAAAATTATAGACAATTCACAGCATATTTTCAGAGCTCCCAAAAACTCATAACATGACCACATACCTGAGATGATAGCCTGCCGATCTAACTGTTCCAGAAGAATGTTTCTGATGTCCATCTCCCCAGCCAGAGAGAACGTATAAGCTAGTAGGGCCTGTGTGTAGAGGTTGGTGGTGGAGGAAGCAGAATTCTTGAGACACTGCAGACCCCGGCTCACCATTGGGTCCTAAAAAATGAAAGAGAAGTGAATTTACAAGGCACTTATAAAATGGGAAGAGATAAGGAAATGATCATATCTCCTTTGAGTTCAAAAGGCCGACTAGGGACAATAGTAAGTAAATTTCTCTCAAAATAGGCGAGATAAGATGACCATAGAGAAGAGGAGCCAGAGAAACTCACATCTATGGTCTTTTTCATCTCCAGCAAGGCAGCTGTGATGTAGGCGGTCAAGGAGGTCTCATCGTCAACACCACCCTGCAGGGAAACAGGGAGGCCCTAAGTCAGGGAAGCAGCCAGCCCAGGCGAGAATTGTGTGCAAATGACAAAACAGTCTCCCTTCCCACAATGGATGGATTATTTAACACAAACACACACACTCCTTTCCACAGGCTGACAGCAGCCCCAAGCCTCCAGAACACACAATGAGGGGGAACTGGCTGGATTTCAACAACAGCACAACCTTGAACAGCAGCCTGAGAGAGGTAACCAGAGGTCATCAACTCCCCAGGAGAAGGGGTTAGAAACCATGACAGGTTAAAAAGGAAGGCAGTGGGGAGCGGTGGATAAAAAGACTCTTATGCTCAGACTCTTACAAAATCCGAGCCTCCTCAAATGGCTGTCTTCTCACGCAGCACAAAGCCCGCTTCTTCCCCTGGGGAGATTAAGTGACATCTTCCCCGTTTAATGTCTTTCACAGAAAGATTTAGCAAGTTTTAAAAAACATTTCATCTAAATTATTATCCTTATTGTGTAAATAAAAGGAAAAAACACATGAAAGGGCTCAGTAGCTTGTTGAAGATTGCACAGCTAGTCATCAGGGCTGGGATCTGAACCCCGGGAGTTTAACTCTGGAACTCCTGTGCAGACCACTAAGATTGACTGCACATGTGATAGTCGATAGGCTGGCCGGTTCTAATCAGAAAGGGGGAGAAAATCCTCTGGGGCCTTGTTCCTGTCAGGTCCTGGCTTGTACTACTCCCGGGTATATTTGACACAGTAGAAGAGAAGAAAGCTGCTTGGTAGGGGTAGGGGCACTGATCAGATTCTGCATAAGCTGTACTAACAATTCTTACACTGAGTTTTCTTTTTTTCAATGCTCTAGACTTTTATTCCAGGTCCTACAATACCTACAATACCACTCTAAATAATTTCTCTAGGAAAGTTCATACAAATCTTCCTTTCACTGGTATGCTCTGAACTAAACAAGTTATCCTGCAGCATCGGCACCTCCCGCTGCGTTTGGGAGGGGACAGGCAAGGCGGTGAGTGGGCAAGCTCAGTGGCTCTGGAGTCCCGTTGCTGTAGTTCAAATTAGTCCTACCACTCCTTAGCATTCACCTGGAGCAAGTTTCTTAATCTCTGAACCTTAGTTTCTTCATCTGTAAAATGTGATTAAGAGTGATATATCAATGATATATCAGCTCAATGATTTGTTGTAAATATTAAATGATATCAAATAAACAAAGCACTTAGAACAATGTCCAGCAGAGAATAAAACCCTTTTACAAAAGTCACTGGGCTGCCTGTTAGTCCCCACCAAAGCCAATGGCTTTGCCTCAGATTTAGATAGTAAAAGGCTCAGAAATATTCTAGTCTGGCCCTGGCTGGTGTGCCTCAGTGGATTGAGTGCAAGCCTGCGAACCAAACGATCACGGTTCGATTCCCAGTCAGGGCACATGCCTGGGTTGCAGGCCAGTTCTGGGCAGGGGACACACAAGAGGCAACCATACATTGACGTTTCTCTCCCTCTCTCCTTCCCTTCCCCTCTAAAGATAAATAAATAAAATCTTAAAAAAAATATTCTAGTCTGGCAGTTATCATGCATTAGCAAATATTGAAATAGTTATGGGGATGTGAAGTAAAGATTAGGGAATATAGTCAATAATATTGTAATAACTATACGTGGTATCAGGTGGGTACAAGATTTATTAAGGGGATCAGTTATATAAATGTCTAAACACTATAGAATATACCTGATATTAATATAATATTGAATATCAACTGTAAAAAAATTTTTAGAATGAAAATATAAATAATCAAACCTAAAAAAGAAAACCGTAGCAAGTATAAGAATCAGGAGGGCTTATTAAAACACAAATTTTGGTCCACACCCCCAGAGTTTCTCAGAGTAGGTCTGGAACAGGGGCTAGAATTTGTATTTCAAGCAAGTTCTTAATGACACCAATGCTATGGGTCTGGGATCATGCTTTGAGAACCAAGTTCTAGAACATGTTCTCATTTTACAGACATGGAAACTGAGGCCCAGGATGGTTCAGCATATTGACCGAGTCACCCAGAGACTACACCGAGTGAACAACAGCTTATCTGACTCTGCTCCATCAGAGGTCCAATCCCTCCCAGACACAGTGGGGGGCAGCCGGCCCCCAGGCAGACCCGCACCTTCATAGCCGTGTGGATGAGCTTTCCCACATTAGCATAGCAGCCACTGGGGAGCTGGTTTCCCGCCATCCACATGAGTGCATCCTGGATGTTCTTGTCGTCAACAAAAACGAATTCCTGAGCTTGGCCAAAGCATTTGGTGACAAAGGCTGTCAGCCTATATGGGTAAAGAGGGAAACATTGCATGAAGGGGGATTTGTAGGTGAAGGTGCAATAGTTCTATAATTTATTCTGGTGTAGGGTTCCAGAAGGGAAGTTGAGGAAACATAATGCCCTTGAAGGCCTGGAAAAGGGAGGCATTTATAGGCATTAATGGGGACAAGAACTGGGGAGGCACAAGGTCAGAGAGAAAACCATTCACGCGGCTGAAATAAGCAGAATGAAAGAGGTGGAGGAAAGAGTGCAAGAAGGAATGGGCTTAAAAAGGGCAGGCAGGGGAACAGTTCCACTCAGGGATCATGCTCCAGGGTACAGAACACACTGAGCATTGGGCAGTATTACCATGTGTTTCCATTTCCATCCTGCTCCCCAAAGGCACTGTATGAACCATTGCTGTGTTTGTACATTAGCTCCTTCTGGTAACCTGGGAAGCCAGATGTGGTTTCAGATCACAGTGACAACTTCAAAAAGCACCCCCATGGCTTTCAAGGGTGAGGGACATTTCAGGGACTGAACCTCCCAGTATCTTATCAAGCTATCATAGGCCCTCAAGAAGGCGTCCAAGAAGGAAGATCGAACAAACTCACCTTGCTCCAGGAAACCAACTGCTCGGGACCTGATTTCCTTGGTCAGCAGCGCTGACTTCTCCAGATACTGCAAGACGTAGACGATGGGAGCAAAAAGCACCATGTTCTGCTCCCCACAGCCACTCGGCATCTGCACCAAATTGTCTAGGTTCTGCAGGGCTGTGCCCATAATGTCTCCTGGGATCCAAAAAAAAAAAAAAAAAAAAAATGGGAGAAAGAAGGTGGTGGTAGAAGAAGGAATGCTCAGGAGTTGTTACCATTTGCTTCACGTGTGTTAGCTATCCCTCAGTGGGAATCTACTCTGTGGCCTGAGAGACCTCAATAAGTCAAACACCGTCTCCACCTCTAGGAGCTCATAGTCAGAGGGGCAGACAATTACAATACATTACGATTATAATTCGTTATAAACAAAATAATACAGTACTACTATATCGGGAATGTACAAAAGGCTGCAGTATACAGAAAGGCACCTAGGCCACCTGAGAGAGTTTAGGGCTTTTAAAAACCACGTCACTGGAGATGATGAGTGATGTAACAAAACCTGCAATATTTAGACTCAATCTCTAAGTTCCCCCACTGCGTATAAGTACACCACCCTCCAAGTCACCAAGTCCCTCCCACGCACACACAATCTGATACCATTTTTCAAGTTATATTTACTGACCCCTCCATATAGCTCATAAGCCAGAAAACCTGAACTAAATGACTCATGAACACCTGTATTTCATCCATGGAGTTCTATTCAAATGTATAAAATAGGTACTGAGTATCAACCACATTTCAGGAACTTTGGTAGGAACAGAAATAAAAAAGACATGGCCCTTGTCCTCAAGGAGTTCGCAATGCACTGGAGGAAACAGTGAGCTGGAGTACAGTTATAGTATTGTAAGTACCATCCCAGAAGTATGAATCAAATACAGTCAAAATGGACAAATTTTAAACTGGAAGAGATTTGGAAAGGGAGTAAGAGTAAAGAAAGAGCCTAACATGTTTAGGGCTCCTACAGTAAGCAAGATATTGTGCTGAGGGCTTCATATCAACCTTTACGCCAATCCCGAGAGATAGGTTATTATCACAGCCTTACAAAGGGAAAAGAAGGATCAGGCTTGTTCATTAACTTATGCAAGGTCACACAGCTGGTAAATGGTACAACTGGGATTCTAACTCAGGTTAATGTGATTTTCAAGTTCATGCTTTTCCATTCACTCCCTCTCCTTGCCCAAAGGAGTGAAGCGCCCTGCCTATGTAAAAATGGTCAAATCTTCCCCAAACCATACTCAAATAGATAAATTCCTCATTTTTTAAATGGCTGCTATAAATGTTTTGTCTCCCCTCCACCCAACTGAGAGACAACATAAACCTAAATACATATCAAGCCTCAGTGACCTTCAGTTTCCTCCTGCCCGGACCCCTTTCTGTTTTCAACTAGAGTCGAAGTCTCTCTAATCCCAGCTGTACTGTTATGTACTGGCTGTACTGCCTGCTATATAAAATAGGCTCTTTTCTCTTTCTCACTTCTAATCCACCACACCTTCCTTCAGATAGGCTCACGTGCCCACCCCATACCCCATCCTGGCAGCCTTTGGCTCCATGTTGCCTTTTTGAGCCAAGATTCTGTAACTGCTTACCCAGAACAGTAACGTAAGCCTTGACTGAATCAGGAACAACATCTGCAGGGAGTTCCAGGGAGATGGATTCTGTGGCTACTTTTCCTGTGAGAGGCAGTGAAAAAGTGAAACAATAGAAGATAGAAGGTGGAAATAGTGGGGTTCTCAAGCTCAAACCATAGGAAAACTTTTCATAACCCAGGATTTTCTGGACCCAGCGCTTTCTGTGGGATGGAGGCAGATTTTTTAACCTATTCATAGTAATCTTTGCTGAAAATATATTCCAAAGAGAGCCATGACTGTGTCGCACATTTTCTCTTCATCCTGCCTCCCAGCTAATTGGCCCCTTCTGTCCTTCTTGTCCTGTATATTCCTCCTTTTGCCTAAGAACATCTCCTGTTGCCTGAGGGAATTCTCACCCCCGCCCCCCCACCCCAGTTCTCCTACCTTTGGGGCACAGCAATGAGCTGTGGGTCTGCTCCACAAGGACACCCTCGGGCTGACATAAACAGAGACAATGATGGGTAAGGACGATGAAGATGAATCTCACGGCGGGTGGCACTGAAGGCATAGGCAGGGGAAGGAAAATGGGGAGAAGAAGCCCTCCCGGCTTCTCTCAGAGCTGGAGAGAACAGAGCATCTCTCTGAGGTTCAGGAGGATTCCATTCCAACCCAGGGATGAGCCTCTCATGAAAATTCTTTCTGGGCAAGAGCAAGAACTAAAGGACAAGTTTGGGAAACTTCCAAGAAGCAGGATGACAACAGGGTTTATAATGGGACAAAAAAGCAGCTAATGATGACTTTGGGGATTTTAATAAGAGAAGCTGACATTCATTGAGTGTCTATGAAGCACCAGACACCAATAGAGTATATTAGGTGTTTTCATAGCCATTGATAGGGGTTAAGTAAATCATTCAAGTTAGAAAGGGTCCAGGGAAGAAGACAGGTGAGCTACCAAATTGGAGCTGGAATAAGGCTGCTGTGAGAGGCTAACTTGTATGTTAGACACACATGGAACATCCTTGTCTGGACCTCTGAAGCTAGGCCTGCAAAAAACTCACCTTGACCAGAACTGGTTTGATGAGTGTGTCACTTCGGCCCTTTTCTGGAACAAACCCTTTCTGGCCCCTACAGAGTTCATTGCTGTCCAGAATCTTAGTAGTGATAGTAAAGTTTACATGACCTGAGAAGAGAGAAGGGTACAGGAAGGTATTGCCAGAGGTACCAATGAGGTCTCTTTCCCTCTGGACCAGTGCTTCTTAAATTTTTTTAGTTTTTTTAAACTTTTGTTTTTTATTTTTATTGACTTAAGAGAGAGAAACATTGACTTGTTGTTTCACTTGTTAATGCATTCATTGGTTGATTCTCATATGTACCCTGACCAGGAATTGAACCCCAAACCTTAGCATATCAGGGCAATGCTCTAACCAACTAAGCTACCTCGCCAGGGCCAGTGCTTCTTAAATTTAATGGCATACACATCACCTGGGGATCTTGTAATAATACAAACTTTGGTTCAGGCAATCTGGGGCCTGTATTCTACATTTCTCACAAGCTTCCAGGTGATGCGAATGACTCTGGTCCAGTGTGGAGGAGCGGAGACTGTGGAATGAGCTTAGACATGGATCCTCTCCTAGTCAAGATCTTCAGATGAGAACACAGTTTGGTTGGCACTTCATGAGAGACCTTGAGCCAAAGGCAACCAGCTAAGCTGCACCCAGATCACTGACCCACAGAACCCGTGTGATAATGTTTGTTCTTTCCAGCCACTACATTGTAGGGTGATTTGTTAAGCAGCAGTGGATAACTCTTACATTGAAAGACTGTACTTTGAGTTGCAAGGATTTAATCCATGAGCAAATGATATCTCCTAGAGTTAGTATGGTGATGAAATGGACTGAATACATGTAGAGCAGTTCAAATAGTGCCTGACCCAGACGAGTAACATGACCACATGGCCCTTCTCCAGGCGTAAATATTAAAAAGCTCCCCCTTTCACACTCGAAGTAGTATAGTGTGGATAATTGTTTAGGTTACCTATCAGAGAGCATTTGCTTATTTATTTGTAACAGAGACTCAGGAAGGAGAAAAATAGAGGCTAATAAAAAGAAAAGAGGAAACAAAGCAAATGCAGGGGGGGAAAGGACGGAGTTCTCAAACTCAGAGCTTTCGCTCTGTGCTTTCCTTTTCTTACCCAGTTTGATAGCTGTGATATTCCAGTGATAGGTTTTTGCTTCATCAGCACAAAGACAGCTGGAGGCCTGAGAATCTGCCCATGATTCCACCTGGTATTCCTCTGAGTTAGCCAGATTTGTCTGAACCTGAAGAGAATGTTTAAGCAATAAAGGATATAAGTAAAAAAGACAAAACTCACAGGCTTAGGAAAACATGGGGGCCAAGACGCCAACACCGCATCTCTTTCCCAGGGAAAGCGGTATGCTTCCAACGAAGGGAAAACTTACTATGGAGGCTGTGGTTTTGAGGGTGGCACCTGTTTCCTGTACCCACCCCCCACCATGTTCTTACCCTGATGCAATCCTTTAGATAACTGAAGATAGTGGCAGTAAGACGAAAGGATTCCCCACGAACTACTGAGTAAGGGAGAGTCAAATCCACAAAAAATGGCTTGAATGCAGTTAGTTCAACAGTGGGTGAAAGACCAAAGCCGCTGGACTGAGAGGTGCAGAAAGTCATGGCCTTCCACTTGGTGATGGTGTCAGGAACGGTGACATGCACAGCCTCCTTCCCCGAGTTACTGTGAGAACACAAGAACCCAGGTAAGGCAGACAGCAAATGGAAGAGAACATTTGAGAATTAACCTACAAAGTCGCCTGCAGAAGTAAATTCGTGTAGCTGCTGTGCCTGCGTGGAAAAGCAGAGGCAACCGAATTGGAAGCCCATGTGAATCCAGAGTGTGAATCTCCAGGTGAGTGAAGATGTACAAATATGGGACAAGGGAGGTGCTGGAGTATGTTGGGGGTGGGGGGTACGTGTGGGTGGGCATGTGTATGCAAATGTATCTGAAAGAAAGACCAGCACCCTCCTAGTCAATGAAGATACGCATTCTTATGGCTTGTCAAAATGAGCAGGTCAGCAGTGAGCAAGGCCTAAACTAATGTCAATGTGTCCCTTTAAGGTTTTGTGGATCTGAAATGAGAATGCACGCTCTGTTCTATGTAAATGTGAAGATGTGTGAATATGTTTAGAGTGATTGTATACGGTTGTATAAGGATTCAGGAAAGAGACATGTTCCCTTATCCCCATTAAACTTTCTAGGCTTGAGACTTAGATTCACTTAGAAATTGTCTGATCCCGAGGTTTCTGCAGACTCCACACAGTATGGTCTTGCTATACCATCAACGTGTCGCTTACCCAATAGGAAGCAGATCCCAGAGCCAAGTCTCTGGGAAGTACTGGCGGACCTGAGAATCCTCTGATGACATTGATGAAGGCGAGGACCCAAAACCCCGTGCAGGAACAGGACCACTGTCTGAGGCAATTAAGACCAAGGAAATGTTAGAACACAGAAGACTTCTATTGTGAAATAAACCGAGGTGAAGGGACTACTAGTCACAAGGCCAGTGACAGACAAGGACATTTGGCCAGGGAATGAATAGATAAGACCCTCAGACTTCAAAAGCCCTCCCCAGGCAGAGAGATCCTTGGGAAACTGCCTGTACCTATGACCCACAACCTGTTGTCACTCTGAGACTAGAGGCTCAGGACAAGAACCAGAGGCAAAGAGGGAGCTTTCAGAGTTCCACGATTCTAAACAGCTCAGTGACTCCACAAGCTGCAGAGGTAGCTTACCTTTACCCTTTGCAGTGCTGTCTATTAGGGAGTGGTGACTACAATCTACTGGCTTCTTGATTTTGGCATTGGACAGTATTTTCAGTCCCATGTTCTAATAGGTGTGAAAGAGAGCAGAGAATAAAATGTGAAGTCCCTTCCCTTACAATAAGGGCTACTGCCTAGGAATTGCACTCTCACAGTGTTCAACCAAGACATTCTTCTCTTATTAATGTTGACACTGGTGATTATGACCCAATACTCAGCCACCAAGATTGGTTCACTTCTGTTCCAGCCGGTGTGCAAGGCTTTCAATTAAACCTACTTCACTGTTAAGTATGTTTCACATTCCTTTCAAATATCAGCCAAAAATATTATTATTTGATTTAGACTCTGAACTTTCAGAGACCGAGGACCATGTTAGCTCAATCAATTCAACAAAATTTTCAACAAAAATACAGTGAGCATTATGAAGAATCAGGCATTAGAGAGAATACAAAGACAAACAAGACAGAGTTCCTGCCAGAGCCCACCTGGTCAGACTTGGGCCACAGCATCCCAACCTCCGTTCATAAAACAGGTGCACTATTTTCTTATAATGATGAAAAGAGACCGCTGGTCTACCTTTCCTCATTCTCTTTCTTGACTAATCCCATGGAAATCAATATTTGGGGACCCCCGAGAGAGGAAGACTAGGTGTCCATCCTCTCACAGTGGTTCTCTTCCAATGCAGTTGGGCAACTTCTTTCAGCGTAAGAACTAAGAGAGGCTGCCTTACATATGGGGAGTTTCAGGGTTTCATCTGTCAGTGCCCACGGGACCCTCTGTTTTTTTAGATACAGACTTGGCTTTCCTCCTCCCACTACCATTATTTCTATAAGAACAAAACGGGTAAGAACATCCACCTGGAAGAAACTGAAAAGGTCCCTGCCTTCGGAGAACCAGGGCCTCCACATAACTGAACGCTTGCTCCAACGCAGTTCAGTCCCTCGAAGAATGAGGGGCTGAGGAAGGTCCCTAGGGTCAGACACTGGACACTCATCATATTCAGCCACCTGATAGGGGTAGTGACCATACCAGAATGGGAACATCCCATACACCTGAGATAAAAGAGGAAAAGAAAAGAAATCAAGTTATTAACACAGTGAAATCAGATGCAAAACTTCTCTCAGACTGTGGTGCCATAGCTCACCGCTCCCATATTATTTCTCTTCCTTACTCCATAATTCTTTCTATATTTATTTTATCATAGCCCCTTTCTTTTCCTTTTTGAGTTTTAACCTTTATCTCACCCTCTTTTCATAATCTGTCACCCTTATCTCTTACTGCTTTTTCCCTTATCTCTATGTCCCTATTAACCATGCCCTTCTCCCGCCATCATTTCCGCCCTTATTTTCACACCTGCTTTTCCACCACCTTATGGTGGTGCACTAGTTCCCCAAGATTTTCTTTCCCACTCCCTGAAATCTATCCCTTATTCTAGTGCAGTAGAATTGTCTTCTCTGTCAACTCCCTCTTGCCCCGCTATTAGCAGACTACCCACAGAGCGGTTGCTCAGTTCTGTCTCTGGCCTCAGTAGTGAGACACTCTCATCCACCGCCCGGACTGCACACAGGGACCCAGGAGCTGCCCGCAGGTGTAGGTCTGCATTTGCTCCTGGAAGCTGCTGGGAAGGTGAGAAGCCAAGAGAAACCTGGAGAACAAAAAACATAATTTGGGAATCATATCAGCTTATAGAGGAGGAGGGAAAACATATAATTTGGATCATCAGTCAATGTGCTCCAACTATGGTATCTCAGCCTACTCTTTTACTTTTACATTGATTTTCTTATGTAAAGTCTAGCCCTTAAAAAGCAGTGTCTTATGATAGAGTTGAGAAAAGTGAGCAGCACAGTGGAATGATATAGAATGTTTAAATGATACAGAGTAGAAAAGATGAAAGCATATGGAATATCTATATTTGGAATAGCTATAAATGGGATTTCCCAGCATGAGTTTTTATTTTTTAATTATTTTTTAAAGATTTTATTTAGCCTTGGCTGGTATGGCTCGATGGATTAGCACTGGCCTGTGAACTGAAGGGTCACCAGTTTGATTCCCAGTCAGGGCACATGCCTGGGTTGCAGGCCAGGTGCCCGGTAGGGGGCGCACAAGAGGCAACCACACATTGATGATTCTCTCCCTCTTTCTCCCTCCCTTCCTCTTCGTCTAAAAATAAATAAACAAAATATATTTTTTAAAAAGAGTCTATTTATTTATTTTTTTGAGCAAGGAGAAGGGAGGGAGAAAGAGAGGGAGGAAAAATCAATTGGTTGCCTCTCATAAGCACCCCAACCAGGGACTGAACCTGCAACCCAGGCATGTGTCCTGACTGGGAATCAAACCAGTGACCCTCCCCTTTGTGACAATTACATGGGTCAGGGTTCCAGCATGATTTTTTAAAAAGAAGCAGGAAACAGATAGAGTTCAACCAAACATACTAGAGGCCCTGTAATACAATATCACACCCAACTTCAATGTTATCTTCTTATTTCCCTGCTCCTGCCATATCTTCAACTCCAGCATACATAAGACCTTTCTCTACTCCCAGACCTTTTTATTCACCCTCCTCAACTGCCACTTTACCTGATTGTCAAAGCACATCTCTACCGAGAACTGAATTTTGTCAGCTATCACACCTCCATTGGGAAAAATGGCATAGATCACGAGGGAAGGATCAGGGGCTAGTCTGGAGTTGAAGGTCAGCGAGAGAGAGAAGGAGCCTTTCAGTCCTGAAAAAGAAGCGAGGATAGATATACAGGGATGAGTGCGCTCACGTACCCATGCCAACCGACCATACGTTTGCACTTCTCTTTGGGCCAGCAGCACGCCTCATGGTGCAAGTAACTTCTTGTTTTCCTGTTCTCCTATGGTTATTGTTACTGTTCTGTCCTCATTACTTCTATGTAAAAGAACTGTTTCCTGGAAGTTTAAAATACTCTTTTCTCTTCCAAGAGAAGCATAAACACTCACCTTTCTTTTTAGAGTTCAGGTGTTTCTGCCCCTCCATCTCCAAACTTCCTTTCCCTATTAACTAGGAAAGAGAAAAAATATCAACACCATAGATGTTATGGAGATTAACCTTGAGCCTACTTCTGGAGTACCCCTGAACCTCCCTATAGGGAGAGTCCCCTTTCATAGTTCCCAAGCCTGACGCAATACTTCTCAGAGCATCCTTTAGCCTGTCAAATGTCAGACACTGCCAACGCTCCTGATGACTCTCCCTGCAGTGGAAGGGCTGCCTGAGAATCGGGGGGCTGGTGGAAGGAGACAAAGATCGTCATTGCCTGGAAGCCAAATAGACAGCCTTCACAGTAGACAGTTGTCTGTAATTTCTTAAAGATCTCCAGGTTTTATTTTCTTACCGTCTTTATAACATAAATTTAGCTAAACTCCATCCTCACAAACTTTTAAAAGAATTATCACTCAATTCAAAATTCCACAGAAATGAGTATAGTACACACCGCTTTGAGCAACTCTGGCATTTGACTCTCTGGAAGAGAAACCTTCTCTAACTCACCTGCTCACACTCACCTGAAACTGAATTCAGTGACATCGTTCCCGAGAAGGCTGTCCCCTCGGGTGCCAGTCAAGGGCTCTATGACTGGTTCCTCAGACTACGGTCTGACACTCAGCCCTTCC
>PVKM010000366.1:0-113012 GCA_004027735.1 Carollia perspicillata
AAAGAGAAAAGAAGTGCAGCTGCTATTCCCGCCGCTGCTTTAGCTACAAATAAAATGACAGAGTGAAGTGAGCTCGTCCGGAGACACCTTCATCAATTAATTCCCCTAAAGCCAGCGCTGATTGGACACTCCTGACAGGTGATGCAATAAAAATTGATATTCCACCCCTTCCCCCCAAAATCTCCCACTAATTAGCATACCCTTATATTGCCACCTCCCCTCCCAAAGTAAATAATACAGTCGGTATATAAATCTTTCCATTAAACTATCGGAGCTCAGAAACAGCCTGACTCACAGACTTCATCTGAACCAGTGTGTGTACGCTTAAAAAAAAAAAAAAAAACCTGTATATTCGCCTTTAAAGGAATATCGCCTATTTTTTGCTTTATTTGCATTTTACCGCAACAGCTATTATCATTTCAAAGAAAAGCATTTTAAAAACATTATCAAGCCTAAATAGATACACCCCACCCCCTTTTTCCTTTGGAAAATAGAGCGTAAGTGAAAATGTGCAGAATAGCCTGGTATTTCCCTTATGGGAATGGGGAAGGAGACGGGCTGCGAGCTCCAAAGTTAAACCCGCGCGGTGAATCACCCCAGTACGGACTTACGTTTTGAATTTCTCTCGATTTTCCTTCTTTCCCCCCCTGCAATGCCTTTTTACAACCAGAAACAAAGTTATTTGACCAAGGAAGCGGTTCAAGGCTCCAGCTCCAAAACACTGTAACAATTCAAGTGGATTTGGGCTCTCTGCTGGGGGGTGGATTTAGGGAGGAGGTAGTTTCACGTCAGACCCATAACAAAGAATATAGATAAGCTAGAAATGTGTACACTTTTCACAATTAACCAGACTGGATTGGAGGCGGGATCGTCCTAGAGTCCCCAGCACAGCCTTTGCCTGGGTCTTGTTTACCGCAGGTCAGAATTCCAGGGAGCAGCTTGCTTCTGCAGCAGAGAATAGAATACGTAAACCGCCCAAGGTACTTCCAGAGGTTTTACGTAATAACGATGACAAGAAAGTGCTGATATACGATGCAGGCTATTTTAGTAGTCTATTACGCTTTTACTTGGTAGTTTAAATGAATCTTCCACAACTCCCATTTTTTCCCATGAAAGCCAAGCATCTGCTTAAAAAAATCACTTTGGATGAATATCAATATTGTTTAACTTCTTCTTAGTCAAATTAAGGCATATTTTAGTGTCATTTTCAAGGATATCCAAAATATTGCCAAATGAAAACAAGGATCTTCCCAGTTGTGTTACCACGATCCCAAGGCCCTTTGTTGGCTGCTTTGCAAAATTCGGCAAAATCTTCTTAAGTGTTAGGTGTTTGCAACTACAGCAGAAGAGCAACCCAGGCATTTATATTTCCTTGTTCCTCCAAAAATAGACACATCCACGAGTTTAAAAGATAAGCGGATATTTCAGAGCCTGCAAGGGAAAAAATTGTAAATGATTTCTTCCTTCACATTAAAAAGTTCCAGTTTGCACTCCTCCGGTCTGGCTACCACAAGCAGGTACTGTTCCAAAACAGAAAAAAGAAAAAAAAAAGACACAAACAGAAGAATTTCATACAAAAAGGTAGTTTGCACGAAATCTCGGCCATAGTTTCCCACCCCCACCCTTATCTCCTTTGTAATTTCCCAGGAATTTTGAAGAGAATTGGGAATTTCGAGAAGTGCATCCGGAAATTAAGGAAGTCTATTTAAGAGAGTCTGTAACTCAGAGGTTGGGATTTGAAAAGTCAGCCCTAGACTACTGTTGCACTCAGCACAGATGTAATCGTCGCTCTTCAACTTAATCAATGTGTGTACAAACCGCGATGTCTAGTTCTTGCCTTTGAAATCTAAGGCTAGCATTTCCATCCAAGAAATCAGAGCTACAGCAAATTACATTTTTGTCCCTTGAATGAGAGAAGGATCATTGAATGGATCTCGTGATATTTCAGGCTTTAAACGTAACCGAGAGGCAGCAATGAACAATGCCTCGTCACAGCTAATACCATCCACCGAGTTGGCTTTCTTTTGCATCTGGATCCATCACACCGCGTTTTTCTCTTTCACTTTCACAGGAGGCAAAATGCAAAATGTTTAAGCAGAAAGCAAAGTTTCCAGGGAAAGCAGACGCTGGTGTTCGTTATTTAAAGTAGAATGACCAGAGTCTTCCTATTGCTAGCAGAAATAATGTCGTTTTGAAATTCCTCCTGATGCACTTATATAGTGCCAGCCCTCTTCCTCCCACCCCACCCCCGTCCATTTCCCCTCCCCCAGTCTTAAGATTTCTACCGTAGAGTCAAACCTCCAAGAAATAGTAAATTCAGAAAAAGCTTATTACAAACGGTTGGCTAGAGTGTCTCCTCTCCCTTTTTTTGGCCAGGTAATTGTTCTCAATTCCTATTTAGATTTGCACACACACACCCCCCTCCTGCACATGGCAACATGATTTAGTAACCATTTCAAAAATTACCTTCTTTTCCTCTCCCTCTCTTTCAATCTTTAAAATACTGGCAATATACATGGTTTTTAAAACAAGTAGAATAGTAAGTTTTTTTTTTTTAAACTAAGGGTACGATCTATTGGATCAAATAGAGAAATATAAAGGCTGGGAGATTTGGGGATTTGTCTATATATACAATTTATGAGAATATCTTTGTGTCTGGACCCAGACATCTTTACACTTATACATTTTTAATACTCCTATTACACAGCTTTCTTGTCTAATACATTCTTTTGTTCCTTTAACTTCCCCCATCGTTGTGTGTGTGTGTGTGTGTGCGAAGGTGTGAGCACGCGCATTCACACGCATACACACACAGAGAATGTGACAGACAGCTTTCTTGTGGCCATCAGCACACGTTGCATATCCGGGGTCTTCTCCAGGCACATTAGGGGTCGATCCCGATAAAAAGATCTAGGAGAGGCCCCTGAGCGCTCACACATGAAAGGCAGGGGACTTTAAGATGGATTTGCATGCACACAGGGGAGTTCGATCAATAGCTACCAACATTTATGGCTTAGATTATTAATGTGAAAGCTGGCCAAAGAATGGGGATGAAAAATTAAAGGTGTCTGTTATCAATTATGCTTAAAGTTATGCAATAATTTACTTACTTTGCCTGGATGTGCAGATCCAGATGTACAATTCTTCAAAAGCCAGGAGATTTCTTTGATAAATTTGTTGACCATGTCAGCCACCTCTACAATCAAAGATGAACCCAATTCAGATGATGGACTGTATTCAAATTCTTTTTTAAGAAAAGATATATCAACTTCCATGTTTCTCAAACCCATGTACATATGTTGGTGGATAGGCCCAAATTAACATTTATGTACATAGCCATCTCTGAGGGGCCAGGGAATTACTTATTGAGTATATGTGAAAGACTTTAAGTTTGTTAGTTAAATGTGATTATTTATTTAGTGAGGAATGCATAATCTATACACTATCATAAAAAGTGTTTTAGTTTTAAAAACAAAGCAGCTTGCTAAAGAAGAATCCTCTGTGGCAAATACAGATAGAAATACATTCTTAATGTTCATTTCTGTATTTATTATAAAAAAATAAGCACTTTCAGTTTTTAAAGTGATAAGCTATGAAGATATGAACATATTTGTCTTTACTTATCCTGTGTGAATGTGCCAAATTTACCTTCAGATGATCTATTTTGATTTATTTTTACTGTATTTTATGTTTAAGTACCATTGCAATTCAGTCTGACCTTTTTCTTCTGGGGCAGAGTAATGGACACGGCATTTACAGTCTTAAATGGTTAGCTGGGAAATGCAATAGCAATTTGCAGAAGTAGTTTACTAATGGGGAAAGTTCTTTTGAAAACCTGAAGGAAAACCGAGGAGTACTTTTTACATTTCTACACTACAACTGTCATATAATTAAAGTACTGAAGAGCATTAAAATAATCCCTTTTTTCCAAGCTTTCATCCATACATAAGTAATTTAAATGAGGATCACCACACCCCCCATCATCCTAACTGCCTAACTCTTCACCATATACATTTGTTTTAGTGATTGCTGGGCATATTTTGTTCAATGTGATTTCAGAGAGAAAAGACCAAGCAACATCACAAAGGACTCAACAATGTGAGTATAGTAGTTAGAAGAATAAAAGAAGCCCCTTGTACTGTTAGCCAAAAGTAGCTATAATACTTACAACATAACAAAGACTAAAATAATAATAATTTAAAACCTCATATGGCTGAATTGAGGATATAGGACAATAAAAGCTTGTGTGATAGTCAACAGTTCTTATCTAAATTTATCTAATCTTGTGTGTTCTCTGCTGTTTGGGAGGGGAACATGAGAATGGAGAAAGAGGAAATGGCTAAATTAAAGAACAACTTAAATTATAACTTAGAATATTTTCCTTAATTTTTTCTTTTTGTCTCATCCAAACAAATCAGGGCAAATCTCCAAAAGGGCCCATCCTTCTGTTCTTAGGCATTTAAAAATCCTGTGTTAAACAGAAATTTGGGACACAGAATATATGCCATGTTATCTACTGACCCATAATCCAAAGGCAGTGACCTTCTACCCTTTTATTGCCCCCTGACCCATCTTGAATTCTGTGCAGCCTTTATAAATTTGCAAATCCTTGGAGGTAAAGGTTTTTTGGTGTTGGTTTTTTTTTTGTGTGTGTGTGAGGCTTTATTGTGAAAAAGCCCTAAGAGTGTGTTTTTTGAATTAGACAAAGGTAAAGCAACAAACCCTAGTGGACAAGATTTTATACAGGTGAGCTATAGGCAACTCTTCAGATAACAGATATTGCAAGCTTAAAAAAAGCAATTATAAACATGGGAGACAAGAAGGTTATAGATTTCGTCAAATTAGAGTGTGGTACAAATCACTTTCATGATGTAAGAAATAGGCCAAAATCTTTCTGCTCTCCTCGTCTCAAAGGCTATGGGGGACCCTAGTGATCAAGGAAGGAATGAGTGTGGGGGTAGTGGAGACAGACAGGAGGGAGGCAGGAAGGGGAGGAAAGAAAGGAGGGAGACCTGATCTGAATCTACAGGCACATTCCCTTATCTTTCCTGCTATCAGCCAGTTTAAAGGACACCATAATTATGATGGTGATGAAACAATGCCTACTTATGTGTGCTGAATAAATAAAGAATGTTTACAGCTCAAGAATCTTTTAATTCCAATTAAATGCTATCAAAGAAAAGCCACTTTTCCTACTGCAACTGCCTTTCCCCCCAATTATCTTGTTTTGTTGCAATATTTTCCTATGAGACACCAGGGTCTCTAACAATTGATTCTGAATATAGGGGAAAAAATCTGAGAAAGTAGAGTTCAATGTTGATGTATTAAATAATACGCAAATATCAAGAGCCACAATTTATTTGTGTTGCACCATTTTTTGTTTATTTTCCACTAGGGCCAAACGTGTAGAGACTGAAGTGCTGACACTAAGTGTTGAGGCCTACCTATGGGCTGCTGAAGTCATACTGAAATTCTGAGCACCCTTGAGGGGAGAAGGGAAAGATAAGACATGTGGGGCCTGATGGCCTCTGTAAAGGGAATCCTCTGGTTCTGTTCCCCTGGCTTCAGCCCAAATCCTTCTAGGAGCACTGGAGCCAATCATAGTCTTCCACTGTAGCAGCTACTGGGAGAACACAAAAAAGCGGGAGATCAAAAAAACCCAAGTTCACATTTATGGATACCAAGGATCATTTCATATTCATGACTTCAACAAATCACATCATAATCGGATTTAGACAAGGTGTGGGCAAAAATGCCCACCAGGCCAGGCACTACACAGTGATGGACCACAAAAGTTGCTTTTTTAATATAGGAATCATAAGGTGAAAATTAAGTATTTTAACTTTGAAAAGCTTAGTTTTTGATATTGAGGTCAATTTCTACAAGTCATAAGTACTTCTCTTTAAGTAATTCCTCAACTTTTAATTCAAACTTCTAGTTTCTTTTTCAGTTCTAGTAGTGTTTTGCCTGTTTTAAAAAACACATGGCATAACAAACATGAAAAATGCACTCGTCCGCTAAAAGCCCATACAAACCTGCCTTTTTTACTACATCTAAATAGTGCATTGCTAAGAATAAACTTTAAAAAGTTTCCTCGAAGAAATACCTAATATTTCTTGGTAATTCTATTTGGTGATTATGGTACAAAAATACAGTGGTAAAAAAAATGTCACGGTATTCGTATGTGTACTGGGTAGTCGCAGGCCCCTTTCCTTTTGAAAGTTTAGAGCTCCAATACCCTCAATTCTACAGGCAGAATTAGGATGGACTTAGAGGGTCCTAAACGTGACCGATTCACTAAGGCGGGGGGCTACAGCTTGCAGCAACGTGCTCTGCAACTTAATCCTACGCTAAAAGAGGGCAGAGAGCGAAAAAGCATGGAGTACAAACTCTCCCGACATCCGTAGTTAACTTTCAAGGTGGATTGTGTATTTTAAGGCTGATGGGAACGTCTGGTTTTCGGAGCAAAAAGAAGAGAAGGTAAGTGTTTGCCCTTGTATTCACCAGTTCCTAGAGAAACAATGAAAGAACAAAGGGAACCACTTCTCTATCTGAACATTTTCTGTCTCTCCCTCTGTTTCAAGCCAAAAAGCTTGCAAGGGGATTAGCTTTACTCTACCTTAAATAGTTGTTGCTAGGCTTGTTGAAATGAGAATGAGAGAAAAAAAAAATTGAGCGGCAGTGTAAATACAGACTAAATAATAATAATAAAGACTTGCTGTGGCGACTCTTCAAAGCGCCAGTGGCAGCAACTTACAGCAGAAGTTGCTAGTTGCATGAAGGCAAAGCCCAAGAAACAACCTTTACATTCCAGATTTCGACCTTAGACATTGAAATCACCTTTCTTGTAGTCTGAAAGGATTTCTGCTCACAAAATGTGTAGGTACTGTCTATGGGAAGAGATCGGTGTACTATATATGTCGAAAAAATGTTCTCTTTTGCTATCTGGGAAGAATTTTTAAAAAGGAAAGGGGACTCAAGTCTTGACGTTACTTTTTGCTGATAGGAGAAATGGCAGCAGTGGCTGGGCAAGGAGAAAGATTCGTGTTTAAATGTATTTGCTTTTGGGATACCGTGGTTATCGGCAAGTCTGCCTTTGTGGGTCTGTGTGACTGAATGTGTAAGTGACCGAGTGCCGTCGGCATTATCGGTGGGTGAGGGGAGCCCCCAAAGCCGGACAGCACGCGGAACACATTTTTAATGCCCCCCCCAAGCGACGACCAAGCCCCCCTCCCCTAAATCCGTATATTACCTGCCCAGTTACAGTGGACACATGTTTATGTTTATAGTCCTGGTTTGTAGTAGTGTCAAGAACCGCAGCGAGAGGAGGGGGAGGAGAGAGGAGGGAGGAGTAAATGCAACCACCCCCACTTGTTGTTAAAGCAAATTTACTGCGTTATTGCAAGCCAGTACGGGGGGCTGGGAAGTGAGTTGAGAGGAAGGGTAGAGTTGGGTTCTGTGTTGGTACTGGCAGGGGGGTGGGGTTAGGAGATCTGGGATGGAGCTATGCTCTCTACCGGGCCAGGAAAAGCAGCTTGGTCAATAGGGGAGCATGCTGCCGCGGTCGAAAACAAAAAGATTTCTCCTGCTCGCTGCGTTAACGTGGGGGGGCTCTGCAAGCTGGGCTCCAGGGCCCTGACCTCTGAACCCGGCTCCTCTCCGCGCTCTCCCGGTGCCGCGCGGCCACTTTTTACCCAGGATCCCTCGCGCGGGCCGCGCTCGTGCCGAGCTCGAGTCCCTGTTAATCCTTCAGTCTCCGACTTCCATCCCCTCCCCCGCTGCCGCCAGCCCCCAGGGAGGATTCTCCGACGGGGAACCCCCGCCCTACCCCCACTCAGAGAGCCGTAGCCCTGGCGGCCGCGGAGAGACCAGTGGGGCGAAGGGTACAGAGCCGGCTTCCCTTGCTGGGTCAGACCTGCGGGGGAGGGGACGGAGAGGAGGGGGAACGCAGAGGGGACAGAGGGAGGAGGGTAGGCGGCCCGGCCTTGCGGCCGGGCCGAGGCCTGGACCTGTTGACTGCTATTGCTCCGCCAGGTTCCGCGCCCTCTCCCGGCCCATAGCAGTCCCTGTCTTAAGGTGGAAAGCAGGGGAGGAAACATGGTTGGTTGTTCTCTCTGCCTTCCTCCAACTTTGTTTTTTTCTTTGGGGTAGAGGAGGCAAAGTAATCTCCGATGCCCGATCCTTGCTCATAGGGTCTTGCCTGGGCCCACCGCCTTCAGGGCCCCGGTATTTAAATCCTCCTCTCCCCACCTAGACCCGCTTCTCCTCTCGGAGCCGGAGGGCTCTGACGCCCTCTTTGCGCCCCCCCCCCCGCCCCCGCGTGGCGCGGCTACATCCCCAGCGAATTGTGTTGCTTTTCTTCTCTAGAAGCTCCCTGGTCTACCCTCCACTTTTCCCCGTCTCTCGAGGCGTAAGATGAAACCTCTGGTTTGCTGCGTGCTGCTGGACACAATTTCTGCCTCTCGTCCAAATTCATTTGATGGCGAGTTTAAAATAGCAATGTTTAAATAAAAAGAGAGGGGAGTGTTATTTTGGCGGTTTAGAGGACATCAGGGCGTTAAAATAATAAAAAAAGATATACTTGAAGATTTTATTGGAGTTACTATATTTACTTCTAGATTTGGGGTTTCCAGAGGAATATTTTCCAGCGGGAAATCGCAAGTTAATATTAAGGTGGAAGTAAGGCATCTCAACCACTTCCGAAAATAAAGGGGAAATTTAAAAAATATATGAACCAAATAGCGGGAAGACGCCCGCAGCGGAAGCTGGAATAGTTAAAGGCAAAGCCTCGGTGTACGAGTCCGAGGAAGGAGGGCCAGGCTGGTAGGGGAAGAAGGCGACTTCCCGGGCCGCAGGCCCCGGCGCTTGGGGGGGGCAGGATGCGGCGAGCCCGGCGAGCTTGCTAACGCGGGCGGGGAGGGCGGCGGTGGGCGGGGGCCGGGCGCTGGGCCGGCGCGGCGGAGGAAGCGGGAGCCGGGCACACCTCGCCTGGAAGCCCCCATTGTTTATCTCTCGCGCCACTGTTCCCCTAGTGCGCCCTTCCCGAGGGAGGGGTCCTGCAGTCTAACTGGACCCCTATCCTGGCTTTCCCGAACTCCGATGCTCGGGCTGGGCAGGGTCGGCAAAGCAAGTTTAATCCTCAGACATTGTCGGCGAGAGGTTCCCAACTCCACAGTATTTATAGAGGAGGCTTTCCAACGTGCCGCTAAATGGGCGGAAGCTGGGCAAGCCAGCAACTCACACTTTAAAGAAGAGGGAAAGCAGCCTACACGTGCTTATAAAGTGCTGACTAGATAGAGACAAATGTACGTGTTTTTTTCTGGCTCCGGAGAGTTAGAACCGATTCCATCTTATTTTAAGTACCTTTAAATGTATGGATTCGGGGTTCAAAGGAGTTCGGAAAAGCACGTCTCTGTTTGTTATTATTCAGCTCTTTGTTGTGTGCAAGAAGCCTAATTTTAAAAGGGCCGAGCTACCCCAAACAAAAACAGGCTTGATTTCTTAACGCGAAATGCATTTTCAAAGTAAAAGTGAAATTGAAAAGGGAAAAATATGTCACTTGCTTAAAAACCCGGTTTTGGAAACAAATAATTGCAACCCACGTACGAAACTCTTTTTTCCTTTGTGAAGTATATGGAAAAAATATTTCTGGCAAACGTCACAGTTTTAAAATATGTAGATTTCCAACAAGTGCTCGCGGGTCTTGAAGACAAGACCGAAGTCATCGTGCATGAAAACGAATGAAGAGATAATTTCAATGCTTTGATCCAAACCTTGCTAGGGCAAGGGAGTGCTTTACACTCAGATTTATAATAGACTGTGCAGAAATTCCATGTAAAATACCCACTACTGGTCTGTGTATGCAGCACTGTTTCCCAAGGTTGATTTTTAAAAACCAATTAGAATTGATCTCTAATGAAATATTATATTTACACGTCATCATGAAAACATCATTTGACAAGAGTTTTGAATTACAAGAAAGTTAACAGATGATGTTCATAAACAGCGTCTGTTTGCAGAGAACCCTTAAGAGTTAGTTAAAGGTAGTGGTGATTGTGATTTTTCATTTGATATGCTATAGAGGTGGTTTGCATTTTACCACTTTCATTTTGCGGATCTTCCTAAACCTGCATTTCCTCATGGAAACCATGCAGTTATTTCGACGTAGAGGGAGAAATTCTCATACAAGTTCAAACTATAAAAAAATTTGAAGAGAAAAAAATTGGTGTGGAAAATTAAGTATTCTCAATCTGTTCATTTATTACACACGCATCCTCCCATAGTCCTCCTCCCTAACTACTTGGATTCAATTTACATTTTTTATTTTTAAGTCTTTGAATATTTAGAGTAGCTTTATACATTTATTTGCTTTTTAATTGATTGTCGAAGATGCATCTTTTACCACCTTTTAGTGTTTCAGGCATATTTTTGGTTTTGTTATAAGTTAAAAAAATGTTACAAGTCATGATACTCTTGTGAGAAAAACAACAAATGGGTGGGAAAAAGAACAGGAATGGGGGTGGGGATGGAGATGGACACATGTAGTATTCCTTGTCAGTGTTTAAAATATTCTTTTATTTTATTTCATTATGTTTTTCACTTCTGCTTGCACCAATGATCATTGTTTTTTTAATTGGGGTAAAGTGCCGCCATATAAAAATTACATACATTCTAGCACTTAGGCGCTATGGTAAAAGTAAGACCGACAAAAAGTGATGGGGGGCGGGGGCTTGTGTGTTTAATTCGCCAGGAATGTTAAGCTTTATAAGATTTACCCGTGGGTCCACATAGGTCCTTGACACTGTTACTGTACAATTTCAAGAGGTAAATATACACATTATAGTTTTTAAAAATCTAAGATCTTCTAGGCAAACTGTTTATTAATTGAAGGAATAAAAAATGAATTTGTCAACCTCTTTTTTTCTGGGACACAATGCAGTTAATTAACATATTCTTGGGCTTGTTTCTGGATTTGGTAAGCAGTGGCCCCTTTCAGAGGGGAAAACATTTAAATCTTAAAAAGTGATCTTTTTTGGGGGGGGGGTCCAAATAGTATTTAGCAATTCAGTTTAACTTCTCCTCCTTTTTTTCTCCGTCTTTTTCTTCTTCTTTGTCCAAGATATGTTTCATTTCCTTCAAGGTTCTCTTGCATTTCAAAACCTGATTTTCCTCTTTTCCGTGTTCAGAATCTTTTCACTTAGAACCTTATTGTCTCCTATAAACAGACACCTACATATATCACTTTAATCATAACAGAAATGCAAATTTTCAGTGTCAGTTAAAAAAAAGGAACATGGACCTTACACTTCTACTGTTATATTGAAAATACTCTGAAAAATCAAAGTATAGCACTTTTAAGTGTTGTTGCATCATGGAAAAAACTCTTCATTAGTCCAACTCTGAAATGTTATCGAAGTTTATATAATGCCTAGATTATCTAAAGTCGTCTTTAGATATTATTTTTCTACTGGTGTTTTACCCAAAAATATCAATAAAGCCAATACATATCAATTTTATAGCAAAGGAGTAGATCTGAAGCCAAACACAAGAGTAACCAAACCAATCTGAACCATTTAAAGTAAATATTAGTCTTTGATTCTTAAAGAGTTAAAATTTAGATTATACACAATTTAAATTTCAGAATTATCTAACTAAACTTTTCAACAATTAAGGATATCTAACAATAAAATTAATCATGATTCATTCTAAGTTAGAGTTTCATTTTTTAAGAAAATGATGACATTTACATGAAAAGGTGGTTAATATTTGACAGCTATTTAAATACAGAGAATTCTAAACTACCTGGCAAATAAAAACTCTTCACCTATATTTATTTCAATTATTGAAAATATTTAAAGAAACATATATCTGAAAATTTCTGTTAATCATTACTTAGAAATTTTAGTTGTACTTTTAAAGTCTTGCTTTACTCTGAAGAATAAAGCTCAGTCCGCAGTAAGCTTTTAAACACCAATATTTTACATCAATGAATATTTATTATGGGCCTACTGTACTTAAGACACTTGCTAGGTGGTATAGTGAGTAAAAATATCACCTAGTAAGATTAACACACTTCATTAAATGGTATTTCCCTAAAGCCATTAACAAAATATCAATTTAAAACAATGGAAATGAATACCTTTTAATGAAATTTCTATTAGTATTCCATGATATAGGTGTCATGTGTGGGTTTGTATCTATAAACAGTACTCACTTATTGTGAGACAAATAACAAAAGTAGTTGCAGAAATATCTCAACATTTTAATCATACTAGCATAAATATATGGCAACTTTTCACA
The DNA here is from genome assembly GCA_004027735.1 of Carollia perspicillata. Classification (NCBI taxonomy): domain Eukaryota; kingdom Metazoa; phylum Chordata; class Mammalia; order Chiroptera; family Phyllostomidae; genus Carollia; species Carollia perspicillata. The sequence continues at coordinate 12,301 of PVKM010000366.1, forward strand.
TAAATGGTGAGAAACCTTAGGTACCCAATAAGCAAAACAAAATTTTATTCCGAGATTCCTTTATGTAAAGGAGGATATACCTGAAAGTTTGTACAGATCTTAAAAAATTGCCTTTTTGCATTATTCATATAATTTATCTGGACATAAGATTATAGTTTCTGATCAGGTTTAATAGGTGAATGAATTGTAATAATTGCTTTTTTATTAAAAAAAAACCCCTTAGTGTCAGAGACAATATGGAATTTTAAATACTTTGTGGAAGTCAAGAACCTGAGTTAAGAAAAGTGTATCTAGTCTTAACATTATAAAAATATACCTCAATTTCTATATCATATAGAAATGTACCTCAATGTGTATGTACACTAAATATAACAGAAGGCAAGTAAAACTTTAATTTAAAAAACAAATATAAGCAATGCTAACCTATGAACTAAATTTGGGTTTAAATATATCTTTCATAGTATCTATGTAAATAATTATGGAAAAGCAAATCCAGAAGTTTGGTGCCCAGTTTCTGAAATAAAGGACATTATAAGATGATATATACTCATAGAGAGAAAAAATACAGTTTTTCATTATAGTATGGTTAGTGGTTACCTCACAAATACTTTACTTGAGTTTTTTTGTGGTTTCCCTCAGATAGAGAAGTAGATGAGCCAGTAACGAGTTAGCTGCTGTTATATGAAGAATACTGGAAACGACAAGCTTTTGTTTTATTGTACAGGTACTAGATATACTTTTTCAAAATGTATTTTGAGAAGGTAGAATTGAGTTTAAAGGATAACATTATTTTGAGACTGAAATTGTCCTTTTTTATTAAGTTATTCTATAAGTTACTTGGACTATTTTTTTTTACATTACCATGTATTTTTAAAAACCTACTTGAACAACAACAATTGTGGCAATTTAATTATAAAGTTTTAAATCCATTCTGAGGTATGAGAATTAGTGTACCTGGCCAATTGTCATATATAGGGTCCAGCACAAGTAACCCCCCTTTTTATTATAAAAATTTTTATTACAAAATCATAAGCATGTAATTCTGTAACATAACAATATCACACTCAAGCACACCATATGACATTTTAGGTGAAATGTTCAAATTAAAACTATAAATTATTATACCCATATTATTACCCTACCAACAATGCTCAAGCAGGCCTTACTTCTGCCAGACCCTGTTTATGTATTTGTATATATATCACACAAAGGATAAATATAATTTGCTCACTGCCCTATTTCCTGTATCCAAAAGAATCCTTGGCTTACAGTAAATGTTCAATACATGTTTATTGAATGAATAAATAGCTAATCATATATCTGAACTATTTTATAATTCTTATTATTCTTTATTTTCACTTAATATTTTATAGAAATATATTAAATATTACACTTCTGATATATAACATCAGAAGAAGTTCTATAGCTGGTACATGAGTTAAAATTAGAATAACCCACTTATACCCATTATATTTTTTCTTATAATTTTCATAACTCAACATTTAGTAAGTTAAATATCAGTTTTAAGTAATTAGGCTTATTTTCGCAACATTTATATGTACATCTTTGATAAAGTTTCTCCATCAGATGCTATTACTTATATATAGTCCTGTTCTTATGAAATAGTACAGTTTCTCTTTTTTTCTAAATTTCAAAGTCTCCTGAAAATGATGATTTTATTTTGATTTGGAAATAGGAAATATTTACCTACATTTTCTTTTATTAAGTGTTACAGAATTGGGTAAAGTACCCATCCTTCTTTACATATAAATTAATTTCATCACAAAAACTAAGCTCTTGTCCATTAAAAATAAAATAAAATAAATGTATTTTAAAATAATTTATTTCATTAAGATTTGACTGCAGTGTTTGGGAAGGGAAGTTTCACATTGATTTTAACCCAGAGTTACTCTTCATTAGGAGCCTGAACCTGAGCAGTAAAACTGGCATCTCTTGTAAAAGGGTAAAAAAATATAGTTAAGATACACAAAACAGTACGGTTTTGTTAGGTGGTTTAAGTTTTATAAATATCAATGACATTTTAAGAACATAATTATTATGTGTTCAGAAATTTATTAGTTGTTGCCATGTTCCCTAAAAGAATTTGTATTTTATAAGTATGTAATCTTGTAGTCACATTTTCTAACTGTACTATAGAGCTAAAATTGAGTTCTCATTTTTTCATGTTTCTTTAGTGTATATATTTTCTCTATCCTACACTTTTAGTAGATTTTCATTACTGTAGGTTTCTCACTTAGTTTTGGAGTGTTTGAATAAATTTGCTAATATATGCTTACATGGTATTGTATCTATTATTCTTAAGTGGATTTCTATCAATTAATTTGACATCATGCTACCTTTTTTTTTTCTTTATGAGAACATTTGGAATGCTTTTAAAGCTTAAACCACTATCTTTTGCTGGCTGTCCAGAACTTGGTTTCCTGAATCCTTTAGCATTGTACAACTGCATTTTCCAGGTCTTTATATTGCTTAATGCATGATATACAACCATTTTGTACCTGCAAGGTATTAACCAAAGCCATGAATTTGCCTTGTAATTATTCTTGCCATTTAAACAAAGTATCTATATTCTTATTTCATGCCAAACTTTAACAATAGACACTTTTGCCTAAAAATCAATATTGGGCTTACAACGATACATAGGGGATAGGGCAACTGTGGAAGATTTTACAGCTCAAAACTGCTCAGCATCCAGCTAATTAATCTATTTAGACAGGCCTAATCCATTTTGTTTGTGAGGAGTGAGCCCCAATTTTTAAATGATCTTAATATAAAAAAATAGTGATCTTAAATTTTCAATAGTTAAATTTGGAGCACAGGGTCAGATCAGAGAAATCCTCAATCAAAATTGGACTCCAGTTTCATGGTGTTAATTAATCACTTGGTGAGTGAGAGAATTGGGGTTCCTTCACCCCTGAGTTCATATAAGTGCGTTTTCCAGATCATCATATTATATTGATATAGATCAACAACCATTTTATTCTCTTTTTACACAGCAAACTTAGAGTAGCCTTGGTGTTCCCTGAGTATAACCCTAAACAGACTTTTGACCTTCAGTCTGTGATGCACTTCCATTTGTCACTGGGGCCAATGGGATGTGTAAATGGGCGGCAGAGTTGGTGGCATTTCCACAGGCTGAACTTTGGGTCGAGTCCAGGATGGAAATTTAATGGGCGGAGAGGCTGCGGCAGTATAGTGAAGTCAGCACGGCCAACTACAGGAAGCCAGGCTGCATAGCATCCTTCATGGAAGCTGACATACTTGCCCAAACCTTGTTAGTCAAGCGCCAGTCCTGGAGGAAAAGGCCAGCAGGGAGCTTCCCAGAGCAGGGGCAAGTTCCAGGGAACCCCCTCCAGCTACTCTGACAAGACGCCTCCCTCAGCTTTCAGGTTTTTCTTGGCGCGCACACGCAGCCCACGCGACCAGCGCTGCAGCAGGCAGTCCCATCGTCCCCGCCCCCGCGTGCGCGTCCCCGAGCCGTCTCGTCGGCTCTTTTCGGCCGCGGCGCGCCGCGAGTCCCATCGCCCCAACCTCTAGCACACCTCGGGTGCCGCGAGCGGCGCAGGGGTGGAGAAGGCGCCGGGAGGTAGGCGCGCCGGCCGGTGCGGCGGCGCGCACGCAGGCCTCGCCTCTCTCCGGCTTCTTCTTCACGCCGGCCTCCGGGCGGGCGCGCACGCCGAGTGACGCTCGGAGGAGGAAGCGCGGCCCCCCTTCCCCTCCCTTGCCGCCCCTGGCCCAGCGGGAACCCCCCAGTGCGCCTGTGCGGAGGCCTGCTTGATTATGTGTGCCCTCTCCGGGCTCCAGCGTTAGCCACCGGGTGGAGGTGGGGAGGGAAGACGACGAGGAGGAGGAGGCGGAGGAGGCGGTGGAGGGGAGGTGGGGGGAGTCAGCAAGGACATGGCTCCTGACTCCTGTGCGGAACGTGAGTGACTGAGCGGCAAAGCCCGAGTGAGCGAGCGGCCAAGCGGCGGGCTGGGGCCCAGGGCACCGGGAGGGAGCGGGGCGCGGGTGGTTGGCTCTACGGGGGGGAAGCACTAACTGGCTTGCATGTGTTTTTTAATGGTCCCCCAACTCCCTCTTAGATGGTCTCTAGCGACCGGCCCGTGTCACTGGAGGACGAGGTCTCCCATAGTATGAAGGAGATGATTGGAGGCTGTTGCGTTTGCTCAGACGAGAGAGGCTGGGCCGAGAACCCGCTGGTTTATTGCGACGGGCACGGCTGCAGCGTCGCGGTGCATCAAGGTAAACACCCAACCGCCCGCCCGGCCGAACCCGGCCTGCTCCCAACCGTCACCGGTTCCCCCTACCTAGGCAGCAACTGCCAGTTTCCTCCCGCCCCTCCCCCCGCCCCGCCCTGTTCTGCGGCCCGGGATTGACTCCAAGGGTCCGCCGCGGGGAGCCTGGGGTGTGTGGGCTGTGCAAGTGGGAGAAAGTGCGTGTGGCCTGGACTGTCATGTGATTCGGCGCTCACTCTCTCAAGTGTCATTTGGCCGCCGCCTGCGCCGGGAGCCGTGGTCTGGAGACTTTCCGAGGCCGTGGTTGGAGGAGAGGGGGTGCAGGGATGTGGGGGGAGAGAGTGCGTGAGGCCAGGCGTGTTCCCGTCGGTCATGTTACCGTGGCTGTGGCTGTGGGTTTGGGCACGTGGAGACCCCTCCCCCTTCATGCCCGCTCCCGTCTGCCGCAGTGTGTCTGGGGACTTCCTGTGGCATGGAATCAGCCTCAAAACGCCACTCGCTGCTTTGGGGCGTGGGGGAGGGGGACAAGGGGTTGCCTTGCAGCTTTAGATTGGGGAAGAGGCTCCTGCTCCTGCACCCCAACCTTTCTGGTGCAGATTCTTCAGACTGGGAGCTTCCCGCTGAGAAGACGGCGGAAGGTGGCCGTCGCAGGTGTGCTGCCGCAGGAGTGGCTGGGCCAAGCTAGCCTGGGTTGCTGGAGGAGGCTGTTCAGTGGCCTCAGCAGTCCACTTTCTCACTTAAGTGACCGAAGAGAAGAAGAGGTGGTGGTGCCACCACTGACTTGGGGAGCATCCTAGTTTATTTCTGGGTGTTTCACTCGGTGAGTTTTTTTGGTTGACAAAAAGCCGAGGACACTAATAAGATAGTTTTCTGGAGATTGGCATTTTTGACCTTTCCCGTTTCATGTGGTAAGGAATTGAGGTGGAAACAACCTATATAATTTTTTGGTGGCTCTTGTACTCTCCCTGTTATTTTCCAACCTGCTCCATTACCATTTCTGAATCTGCCATTAAGTGATGAATGTATGGGGCTTCAGAGTGTTCTTCAGAATGGAATTTTAGAACTGGGAAGGTAGATTTAAGAGGTCGTTTTCTTTTGAAGAACAGAGTTGCACAGTTTCTTTTTATAAGGAGTAGAAACACATTTTAAGATCTTAGAACTAACTTCTATGTATAGTATTTGTGTTCCAGTATTCATTGTCATTTGTGGAGGCATTTCTTATGAATTGGATGATAAATTATCATTTTGACAAGTAATCTCTAAATATAGAAAATGTTCATTTAAGTCTTAAACATTGTTTTCAAGATTTTTATTTATTTTTTAGAGAGAAGGGAAGGGAGGGAGGAAGAGAGAAAACATCAATGTGTGGTTGCCTCTCATTTGTCACCCACTGGGGACCTGGCCTACAACCCAGGCATGTGCCCTGACTGGTAATCCAACCTGTGACCCTTCAGTGCACAGTCCCACGTTCAATGCACTGAGCTACACCAGTCAGGGCTTAAATATTTTTTTAAGTTAAAATTTTTTCTCTACAAGTACTTCTGAATTAAAATATGTTTTTGGACACTCATGCAGTGTTTCTTGGCTGACAGAACGTCTTTTACTCTCACACATTTACAATTTTTAAAAGGGGTTAGGAGTTTAGCTTTTGGAGATTTAAAAATTTGTGCTGAATTTATATTCTTTTAAGTCCTTTCAATATTTAAGATATTTTCAAATTTCCTTTGAACATGCTCATCCAAGAATGTTAAGAGCCTATTAGTGTTTTTTAGGGTTTTGGGAAAACTTCAATTTTGAGTTAATTAAATATTAATATAAAAACAACTTTTAAAAGACAACTAGAGTTACATATGTGATACATATTCTTATTACTTGTTGGAACGTTCACATGTATTTAGAAATAGGCACTTTTTAAAAATAACAGCTTTATTGAGATATGATTCACATACCATACAGTTCGCCATTTTAAAGTGTACAATTCATGGGTTTTTAGTATATTCACAGAGTTGTGTGTCTATTGCCGCAATCAATTTTATAACATTTTCACCACTGTAACAAGAAACCTTGTACACCCCATTTCTGTGCAATTCCCCAGGCAACTACTAATCTACTTTATGTCTCTATAGATTTGCCTATTCTAGAAGAATTTCACTTTTACATTTCATTTTCTTTTTTGCAATATTTGTTGCTCATTTTGAAGGGTGATTTGGAAATTTTCATTATATTTATCTAAAATGCTTGGTATTTAAACTATAGGGTATAAGAAAGAATTAATGAATTTCTGAGTTAGTCTATGTAAAAATCTAATCCTGTCAAATTTTACCTAATATTCCATCATAAAAAATAATTAAAATTGTAATGTTTATATTTAAATGAGGGAACAAGATTGGCATTTTAACATTTTTATTCCATCAATTTCAGCTGTGTAATATGTGTTGATTGTAAATATAGAATGTGGGTTTTGTTTTTTTTAGATTTTATTTATTTTTCTTTAGAGGAGAAGGGAAGGAGAGAGGGAGAGAAATATCAATGTATGGTTGCCTCTTGTGCGTCCCCTGCTGGGAACTGGCTTGCAACCCAGGCATGTGCCCTGACTGGGAATCGAACTGCGATCCTTTGTTTCACAGGCCTGCACTCAATCAACTGAGCTACACCAGCCAGGGCAAATATAGAATGTTTTAATTCTCTGCACAGCAAGTGGTTTACATGAATAGTTTGAAGTAATTAATTGGGCTTTGAAAGGGTATTTGATTTTCCATAATTCTTTAATCATAACATGTTTTAAAATATTTGATTTCCCAACAGCTTGCTATGGCATTGTTCAAGTACCCACTGGACCATGGTTTTGCAGGAAATGTGAATCTCAGGAGAGAGCAGCCAGAGTGGTAAGGACTGTTTATCAAAAACATTAATATACTTCACAGAATAACAAACTCATGTTTCAGTTTGAAGGGTTGTTAGTCTGTTCTTCAAATATTGAATTTGGACCAAACACTGACTTGCAGTTTTAAACCTATTTTTAAAACATCTGAAAAATTGAATTACATAGGTATGTGTTGATTGATACTTTGAACAGAGAAAATATAAAGTTGTATCAGCGCGGGCCTGCGAACCAAAGGATCGCGGTTCGATTCCCAGTCAGGGCACATGCCTGGGTTGTTTGCCAGTTCCCAGCAGGGGACGCACAAGAGGCAACCATACATTGATGTTTCTCTCCCTCTCTCCTTCCCTTCCCCTCTAGAGATAAATAAAACAAAATCTTAAAAAAAAATAAAGTTGTATTTAGCCTTATTAGCCTTACCTGCTGGTTTGAAGGTTAAATTGGCTAATCATATGAATGTCTTAAAGATTTTATTTATTTATTTATTTTTAGAGAGGAGGGAAAGGAGGGAGAAAGAAAGGGAGAGAAATACAGATATGCAAGAGGTACATCAATCATCAGTCAGTTGCCTCTCACACACCCCCAACTGGGTACCTGGCCCTTAACCGAGCCATGTGCCCTGACTGGGAATCAAACCAGTGACCTTTTGGTTTGCAGGCCAGTGCTCAGTCTACTGAGCTATACCAGCCAGAGAGGCTAATCATATTTTTAACTTATGTCCTTCCATAGTAAGACACAAAGAAGTTATAGTCCTGCCAAGTTCCGTTTAATTAATTAGAAAAATATGAGAATTTAGAAGTTTATATTCTTTTTACTATATCTGCACATGTAACTTTGAATGCTTAATATTTTCAGACCTTCAGTCCCTTTGGCAAAGCAACATAAAGATCTTCCTATTTTACTTGGCTGGCTACCTTCTTTCCGAACGCTTTTGTAAACCTCCTGTAAGAATGAGGGAGGTATGTTTATTATTTATGGCCAAAAGCATTTTCCCAGTTCAATTTCTGGATCTATCAGGGAGAAATAGATTTAATCTTCATTAATCATATAAAAGCACTACCATTTGCAGTGTTATATTCCTTATTTTTGGTGTTGACTAGAGAATTTGACAGTTGAAAAACATTTCAACTTTTCTACATGTGTAGTAAAATCAGAATGTTTTATTTTTGCCTGGACAAATGTCTGAGTAGGGAAGATATCTCTTCTGAATATGAGATTGAGAGCAATATTCTGTTGGTATGTTTTGTTTGTGTGTGAAAATGCACTGTAGCAGAATTACAGCTATTCTAATGTTACCATACTGGGAATTAACAAATGGAAGATAAAATCAATCATAAAAATTTTAGGACTTGATGAGGTAGCATAGATCTAACTCTTCATTTTTTTACCTCTTTATACAGTAGCACGTTATGATTTGGGGTTGATGGCTCACCAAGGAAAGGAAATTATGCTTTAATCTATTAGTTAACACTGACAGTTAAGGTGAGACTCTTCCAGGGGGTGTCACGATAGATTCAGGGCCAGAGAAACATTAGAAAGTAGGAAAGATGGGTATCAGTAGAGGGAGGATAAAGACGTGAATGAAAGTGTGGAATGCAAGCATTATTTGCCTCAAATGCTACCTGTTGCCTGTTTTTATTCCTTTATCCTTTTTGAGGGTATGGTCAAGGTATTAAGGTGAAGATATTAGGATACCTACTTATAAGGTAGGATTCCTAATAGGTATATTGGAGAATGTTTTTTATTTCAGCTTCATTTGGTGGAATGTGGGGGCAATTAAGTGTTTTAAAGAAAAGGCACAACCTTCTCTAAATTCCTGTAGTTTTCAGTTAAAAAAGTTAGGGTCCTTTGTAAGAAACAAAAACTTATTCTAAGCTAAAATAAGTAAAGTAAGGGCATTTTATTATAAGTATACAGAAGCTAAGAACTAGGGCATGGAAATGTATGCATGACTTAGAAAGGGTATTGAATTAGTCTTACTCTTTTTTCTGCTTTTCTCTATATCTGCCTCATTCTTTTTGCATATTTTCTTTGCTACTTACTACAGCAATCAGTAGTTAACTTTTTTTGACTCTTTGCTGTCTGTCAGATACTGTGCTAAATGTTCTATACTAATTATCACCTTTAATCATCATGTCAGATCTATGAGGTAGATATTCTGTTACTTTCATTTTATGGATAAGGACATAATAATTTTTTTCTTTTTAAATCCTCATCTGAGGATATGTTTATTGATTTTAGAGAGAGAGGAGGTTGGGGTGGCGGAGAGATAGAGAGATTGATCAGTTGCCTCCTGCATGTGCCCCTACCAGGATCCTAAGCCACATATGTTTGGTGTACAGGCGATGCTCCAACCAACTGAGCCACCAGCCAGGGCAGGACATCATAGTTTTAAGAGCAGTATCTATCTAGTTGGAGTCTGGGCTGTGAATAATTGCTCAACTACATGTTATATGTTGCCTCCTGTGGTGAAAGATGGCCATACTTCAGCTCCTAATATTTTTGTACCTACTATATTATGAGATTAAAACTCAGCCTGAATCTCATGTTACTTTGGTAAAAACAAATAAACAAACAAAAAAGACTTCTGGCTTGGCTTGAATAAGGTGCCTAGATCACTAGTTGGCCATGTGTAGAAAATATGGTTGAGTTGTTCAGACATAGTTAGAGAGATCTCTGTGGTTTTGGGATAGTTCACTTCTCGGAGAAGGCAGAATTTAGAGCTGGTGGTACCTTGACAGATACTTGAAGAGTAAAAACCCAGAACAACGAAAAAGTACTTTCAGACAAGTACTTTGGTAGTATACAGAGTAGATTTGAAAGGGCAGGTTGGGAATCTGAAAGATTTAGAATGCTATTAGTATACAAAATGTGAGAGTGAAAAGGGAGGGAGTAGAAAGGAAGCGGGGAGCATTTCGAAGGATGAAAAGATAGAAATGGATGTTGGGTAAAGGAAAGGGAATAATCAGATTTTGAAGTGTCAAGGTTGATTTTTCTGGAAAGGTGATGCCATTGATAATAGAGCATAAAATAACATTAATAAGAGGAAGAAGAGCAAAATTGAAGAGTAAGAACATTTCTGATTTGGGCGCATGGGTTTCGATGCTGCTAGGATTTTTCGTTGAAAATTTGCAGTTAACATAATGGAGTCAAATTGAAGTTAGAGGTATATAGGAGGAACACTGGGAACTGAATGTTACATAATTTTTAATACTCACCTGAGGATATGTTCATTGATTTTAGAGAAGAAGGGGGGGAGAGAAAGAGCAAAAGAAACATCCATGTGAGGGGAAAACATCAATGTAAGAGAGAAACATCGATTGGTTGCCTCCTATATGTGCCCAAACCAGTGGTTGCACCACAGCCTACGTATGTGCCCTGACTGGAAATTGAACCACAGCCTTTTGGTGTATGGGTGATGCTTCTACTATCAGAGACACCCAGCCAAGGCCCGAATGATACTTTTTTGTTAGAGAAAAGGAGAGTGAAGACAGGACTGTGGTGAATACTAATGTGGGAGACTTAAGAGAACAGGATGCCAAGGATGGACAATGAACTGTCAGGGAGAACCTGCAGGTACAGTAGCCACACAAATGAATGGTTTTTCAGGAAGGAATAGTTGATAGTGACGTTGCTACAAAGGATGCTGGACTAAAAGTTCTTGAGACAGCAATTATAGATCCCTGGTCTGGGCAGAATGCTTGTTATAGGACATCGAAGAGAGTAGGATTATAGGATTAGGTTGAATTTTTAAAAAATAAGGGAAGAAGAAAGAAGTAGGGATTGAGGGAAAGTTTGGTTGGTTTTTAAGGGAAGCTCTTTGAGATAGACATTCATTGTTCAAAAAAGCACTTGGATTATTTTATCCATTCAAGTATGAATATGTATATTTTGCTGAAAATTTATCATTAGACTTACACTATTTACTGATCATTATCAGTAGTTGGAGATTAAAATACTTATTAATGACTGTTTTTGTAGTTAATGTGTATTTGTTGTTCTTAATTACCACAGGCTGAAGAGATCAGGAATTCTATGTATATAATTTCAGTGAGATACAGAGAAGATATTTTATATTTTAAATATACTACTTTGAATATTAAAAAATTTGGATTGTGCAAAAAAAATAAAATGGCCAAAGCCCTTTAAGAATTTGCATTAATTAGATATTGCAGTTCTGGCTCTAAATGAAAGACGATTCCTGTCCAACAGGAGATGAGCTGTAAATTTTTCCTATGGCTATTCTCTTTTTATTGCAGTTCTTCCTGCTTTCTTACTTTGTTAAGTAAAAACTGCTGGATGGAAACAAAAGCGAGTTTTAGGGACTGATCCAGGGTTGTACTATTTTATTTTTATTTTATTTTATTTTACTTTTTCAAAAATTTTAATTGTTCAAGTGTAGTTTTCTACCTTTTACTCCCATCCCAGCCCACCCCTCCCCAGCCCTCCCCATCTCCCTCCTGTTTCCACCAGTTCTTTGTTTTTGTCCATGTGTCCTTTACACTTGTTCCTGCAAACCCTTCCCCTTTTCCCCTGAAATTCCCTCCCCTCTCCCCTCTGGTTACTGTCAGCCTGTTCTCTATTTCAGTGTCTCTATTTTATTTATTTATTTTAATTAATTTATTGCCTCTAGAGAGAGAGGGAGAGAGAAAGAATCATCGACTTGTTGTTTCACTTATTTATTATGCATTCATTGATTGATTCTTGTATGTGCCCTGACTGGGGATTGATCCCACAACCTTGGCATATCAGGACAACCCTAACCAACTGAATTACCTGTCCAGGACACTATTTCATTTTTAGAATTTTGCTTAATGAAGATATATAATGCAAGCTAATCACTATAAATCTGTAAGACCATGTGAATTATATACTTAGCTATATTACATTTATATTTGGTTCCAATAAAACTATATTAATATATACTTAATTATCACAAATAGTTCTGAAAAATGTAGAACATAAAAAGAATATATATGTAGTCCCCACCCGGAATGAGTGAATATTAGTTTAAAAAGAATCTATCTATTTATTTATTTATTTTAGAGAGGGGGAGGGAGGGAGAAAGAGAGGGAGAGAAACATCAATGTGTGGTTGCCTCTCACATGGCCCCCACTGGGGACTTGGCCTGCAACCCAGGCATGTGCCTTGACTGGGAATCAGACCCATGACTCTTTGGTTCATAGGTTGGTACTTAATCCCCTGAGCCATACCAGCCAGGGCCACATGTTACATTTTCATATTTGCTTCAAATCATCCCTTCCTACTTTAGAACTAATACGTATTAAAGGATTAATTTTAAGTACTTTTTGTACTCTCCTTCGTCTCAGTCCACCATTGTCTTTTAGGGTCTGTTAGATGCTTCTATATATTTTCTTAGTTTTGCTGAGATGTAATTGGCATTGTAACATTTTATTAGTTCTAGGTGTACAACATAGTGAAATATGTATATATTGCAAAATAACTACCACGAGAAGTTTAGTTAACATTTATCACCTCACATAGTTATAAATGTTTTCTTCTTTTGATGAAAACTTAGGATTTACTACTGTGTTAGCAAACTTTCAATATGTATCACAGTATTGCCAGTTATAGTTATCATGTACGATGTATAATAATGTAAAAATGTCCAGGACTTACATAACTGGATGTTTTTACCTTTTGACTACCTTCACTCATTTTCTGCATTCACTTCCTGCTGCCTCTGGCAACCACCAGTCTATTCTCTGTTTCTTTTTTCTTTTTTAAATTATTGTTAGGGGAAGGGAGGAAGAGGAGAGAAACATGGATCGGTTGCCTCTTATATGCCCCCCGACCTGCAGCCCGACATGTGCCTTGATTGGGAATCGAACCAGCAACTTTTTGGTTTTTAGGCCAGTGCTCAATCCACTGAGAAGCCCAGCCAGGGCTGTCTCTTTGTATTTAAAGATTGTATTTATTGATTTTTAGAGAGAGGGGTAGGGAGGAAGAAAGGGAGAGAAACGTGAGAGAAACGTTGATTGGTTGCCTCTTGTACATGCCCTAACTGCAGACAAAACCCCCAACCTAGGCATGTGCCCTGACTGAAAACTGAACCAGTGACCTTTCACTTCATGGGACAGTGCCCACACAACTGAGTCACACAAGTCGGGACCCAACTTGTACTTGTTAATGCCTTCACCTTTTTTACCCATTCTCCCAACTTCCTTTCCATCTGGTAACTGTCAAATGTTCTCTGTTCCTATGAGTCTTTTTTTTTTTTTTTAGTTTATTTTCTTTGTTAGGTTCAATCGTTCATAGGTATGTATTTTTTACCTTTTGTTTTTTTCTTCTTCCTTTTGAAGAATACCCTTTAATGTTTCATGTAATTCTGGTTTGGAGGTGATGAACTCCTTTAGCTTTTTCTAATCTGGGAAGCTCTTTATCTGGCTTTCAGTTCTAAACGATAGCTTTGTTGGGTAGAGTAGTTTTGGTTGTAAGTCCTTGGTTTTCATCACTTTGAATATTTCTTGCCGCTCCCTTTTGGCCTCCACAGTTTCTGTTGCACAGTCCACATCTTATGGGAGCTGTCTTGTAGGTAAATTAACTGCTTTTCTCTTGCTACTTTTAAGATTCTCTATGTCTTCAACCTTTTGCATTTTGATTATGATGTGCTTTGGTGTGTACCTTTCTGAGTTCATCTTGTTTGGGACTCTGTGCTTCCTGGACGTGAATGTCCATTTTGTTCACCAGGTTAGGGAAGTTTTCTGTCATTTTTTTCAAATAGGTTTTCAAATTTTTGTTCTCTCTCTTCTCCTTCCAGCGTCATCATGATGCTAATGTTGGTATACTTGAAGTTTCCCAGAGGCTCCTTACACCCTCTTCATTTTTTTCGATTCCTTTCTTTAATTTTTTACTGTTCTGATTGGGTGTTTTTATTCTCTTGCTTTGAGTTTTGTTTCTTTCGATTCTACAAATGAGTGAGATCATAAACCTTTTGTCTTTTTCTGAATTGTTTCACTTAGCATAATTCCGTCAAGGTTCGTCTATGTTGACACAAATGGCAGAATTTTCTTTTTTATGGCCAAATAACATTCCATTGCATATATGTACCAGAATCTATCTTTTTAAAAATTTTTCTTTCTTAATATTTTATTTATTTTTAGAGAGGGGGAAGGGAGGGAGAAATGAGGAAGGGAAACAACGATGTGTGAATGCCTGCCTCCCACGTGGCCCCCACTGGGGACCTGGCCCACAACCCAGGCATGTGCGCTGACTGGGAATCGAATTGGCAACCCTTTGGTTTGCAGCCTGCACTCAATCCACTGAGCTACACCAGCCAGGGCAATATCTTTTAGTACTCGTACTACATGTATATATCAATAAGCACCATCTCATATTATTTTACAGAAGTGGTATCATACCGTACATGTATTCTGCCAGTTATAGTTACATTGATATGATCCAGTTCATTCTTTTAAAAAAATTTTTTTAATTGATTTGAAAGAGTTGGGGGTCAGGGAGTGGTGGGGTGGGGGAGAGAGAGAAACAAACATAAACTTGCTGTTTTATTTATTAATACACGCATTGGTTGGTTCTTGTATGTGCCCTAACTGGGGATTAAACCTACAACCTTGGTGTATTGGGATGTGCTCTAACAGCTGAGTACCCAGCCAGGGCTAGTTCATTCTTTTTATCTGATTTTTGAGTATTCTGTTACAGAATATACCACAATTTAATTCTCTTACTGATTATCATTTAGGTTTCCAGTTTTCACAGTCACAAATAGTGATACAATCAATATTCTTGTACATAGAATAAATATAATATCTAATAAATACATCAAAGTTATATATTTTAAAAATATAATCTGAAAATCTGTATTAGGCAAATTTTATTTGTCTACATTTATAGAAATGACTGATAAATTTGAGCTTCTTTCTAAAATTTTGTGTTACTTATTTATCATACTTTTTTCCCCTTTTTTCCTTTTGTCTTCTGTTGGAGTGATTGAGTGTTCTCTATTTCTTTTTAAAAATCCTGTGCTTGTTTGGAGGTTATATATTCTATTTCTTTTCTTTTAATGTTTACCTGTGAAGTTTTAGTGTTCATACTTACTTTTTTCTAAAATTCTGTGCTTTGTTTTGAACAAAGCCAAAGCCAATATCCCTTTTATTCCCTCACTACTCTTTCCCTTGCAAAATCTGTGTTACTGTTTTCTGTGTTTTAATTCCACTTTATTTAAAACAAAGTTTTAAAACAATTTTGTTTATTTATATTTAGAGTGAGGGGAAGAGAGGGAGAGAAACATCAATGCGTGGTTGCCTCTCGCATGCCCCTCACCAGGGAGCTGGTCCACAACCCAGGCATGTGCCTTGACTGGGAATTGAACTGGTGACCCGTTGATTCAAAAGCCAGCATTCAGTCCATTGAGCCATACCAGCCTAGGCCTATTTTTGATCTTCTAAATTATTAGTTGTGTTTTCAAAAATAATTATCTATAATTTAGGCTTAAAGTTGCTGATGTTTTTGCTAAACTTAGGTCCCTTGCTGCTTTGTGGCTCATTTTCTATTTTCAAAATTTTTGGTATTTTTTAAGGGTTTCTGGCTAGTAAGTAGTAAGTAAGCTATATTAGTCCTTTCTTGTCTAAAATATCATTATTTTACACTCTTGTATGTCAGTTTGAATTCTAGCGTCGTAGTTGTTTTCCTGTAAGTTAAGATTTTATTCTAGGTTGTTTTCTGGTATCTACTTGTGAAAATAGGAACTAAGGTCACAGTCTGTTTATCCTACTTGGGAGTTGATCTGCTTTTTGTTTCTGAGGATTCAGTGTTTTTCTTCAATTTTGCAACATTTTATGCTCTGTGTTTTCAGATATCACCCCCCCCCCCCCACTTAATTTTCTTTTCCTGGAACTGTTACTTAGGTGTACGCATTTGGGATTCCCTTTTTTCCCCATGACTTTTAATTTCTCTTTCATATTTTCACTTATCTCTGTATTGCAGAGAATTTCTTTAGGTCTGGCTTCAAATTTATGCTTATTGTTAATCTAATCAGTGGATTTCTTTTCTGAATAAATCTAATCTAGAATTTTTGCTTTGCTTTTATTTTTCGGTTTACTGCTTTGTTTTTCATAGTATCTTGCTATTATTGCCTTAAGGATTATATGTTTTCCTTTATTATTTGAATATTTAACACCTAAAACTCAAGAGATTTTGGAAGTCTTTCATCTCAAGTGGTGGACATTTTCATGTACTGTGTAATTTTTGACTGTGAGCTAATCTTCAGGATTTTTTTTTTTGTTTTAAGATCTTTTAAAAAATATTTTATTATTTATTTGTTTGTTTGTTTGTTTGTTTATTTATTTATTTATTTATTTATTAGAGAGAGGGGAAGGGAAGGAGAAAGAGAGGGAGAGGAACATCAGTGTGTGGTTGCCTCTCGCATGGGCCCCACTGGGGACCTGGCCTGCAACCCAGTCATGTGTCCTGACTGGGAATTGAACTGCAACCCTATGGTTCACGGCCCGCACTCAATCCACTGAGCTACACACATCCAGGGCCTGTTTTAAGATCTTGTTCCTCAGCCCTGGCTGGATATCTCAGTCGGTTAGAGCATCATCCTGATACATGAAGGTCTTGGGTTTGATCTCTGGTCGGGGCACATACCAGAAGCAACCAATGAATGCATAAATAAGTGGAACAATAAGTTGATGTTTCTTTCTCTTTTTTTAAAAAAGTCAATTGAATTAAAAATAGTTGTTAAAAGCAACACAAAGACTTAGGAAATTAGTGGGATTTTTTTTTTGTAATAAGCTAATAAAAAAATTTGCTCTTTTTTTTGTTCCTCTAACCTGAGTTTGTGAAGGTGTTGCTGTGAGAGTGTTTGCATTTGCTCTGTAACTGTTAAGAATTGCCTTTGGCTGCTAGTAAAGACCAAATTGTAGTGGCTTCCACAAAATACCAATTTACAAATTCTTTTATTTAAAAGGAGTTCAGAAAGGCATTTTAAAGCTTTTATGGCAGCTCTGTGAAGTCACTAGGGACCAGACTATTTCTGTCTTCCTACTGTACCAACCTTAGCACATAGTTCTCATTTTCAGGGTTGTCCCACAGTCACAGCATGGCAGCTGGCACTGTAGTCATTGTGACTACTGAGTGAAGTTCCAGGCAGAAAGAAGGGTGGAGGGTAAGGATAAAAGTGATTCTTCCAGCTGAGTTATCCTCTTAAACTAGTTTTCCTGGAAGCCCCAGTCAATAATATATACCTAGTTTTACTGAGTCTTGTTAGACTGCAAAATATGGGCCCACTGATGAACTCCATAAAGTCAGAGACCTTACTCTCTTAGCAGAGGCTTGAGTTTCCTGTTTCTCTAGCGTGACTCCTCTATTCAGGTCCAGAATAGGCATTTCGCTTTGGTGCTACCTCTCTGGTCTTAGTGGTTCAGGCCATGTTTTTCTACTTCCCCTTTGGTGGTAGGAATAGGCCCCTGCCAACTCCTGTCCTTATACATGGAGGCTAGTTAGAGCTTCCGCACTGTTAGGGTCTGTATTAGTGTCATAGTCAATCTATGACACTACCGCTAGGGTATAAGATCTGATCATCGACTCCCACAGCTTCAACTAATGTTCATTCTTTTAGCTTTTTAGTCCTTTTTTATTTCTGCCACCTGGAGATTTACCTTTATGTACATAATTAACAATTGCTTTCAAGTTTATTTATCTTTGACTTTTGAGTGCAAGAAGCCAGTATGGAGTGTCTCTACTTCTGCTTAAAAAAAGTCATATGTAACTTTTTTCTTTTTTTTTCCGTACAAACATTTTGGCTTATATACTTTAAATAGAATGCTTTCAGAGTTGACATTTGCTAACTTTTTTTATTGCTGATTTGTATCTAATATTTTTTTTTTAATATTTTATTTCTTTATTTTTAGAGAGAGGGGAAGGAAAGGAGAAAGTGGGAGAGAAACATCAATGTGTGGTTGCCTCTCATGTGTCCCCTACTGGGGACCTAGCCTGCAACCCAGGCATGTGCCCTGATTGGGAATCGAACCGGTGACCCTTTGCTTCACAGGCCCGTGCTCAATCCACTGAGCTACACCAGCCAGGGCTCTAATATTTGTTTTTAAAAAATTCAGTACTGCATCCTAACTTCCTATAGCTTTGAAAGAGGAGATTTTTTAAAGTTAACAGATTAATGCTTATCACCGAGATGAAATAGTAAGTAGCCAATTTTTGTTGTCTTCTTGATTCCTCTTTCTTTTACTGTGAGAAAAGCCTGGCATAAGTTTGGCTGACATGAAGTAGGTACTTAAAACATGTTTGTATCCTTTTCCAACCTGCCTACGTAACTATTAAGAGAAATGAAAATATAGGGTACCTTGCAAGATTCATTGCCTAGCATATGATTCCTATTTATTTATTCCTTTTTTTGTTTAGATTTAATTTTTGTTTTTATCAAAGTGTCAGGTACACAAATTCAGTTAGTACCAAAAGCTTTTCTTATGCGTGAACAGAACCTTCTTGCTTGATTCTTAAACCTTCATCCCATTCTCCAAAGGCAACCCCTTTTGGGGCTGTTCTTCTGGTATTTACTTGTATATTTCTAAAAAAAAATGTATAAGCAGCTATTTTTGACTTAATCACTTTTATTTTTATTTTTTAAAATATTTTATTTATTTATTTTTAGAGAGAGGAAGGGAGGAGGAAGAGTGGGAGAGAAACATCAATGTGTGGTTGCCTCTCATGTGTCCCCTACTGGGGACCTGGCTTGCAACCCAGGCATGTGCCTTGACTGGGAATTGAACCGGTGACCTTTTGCTTCACAGGCCCGTGCTCAATCCACTGAGCTACACTAGCCAGGGTGACTTAATCACTTTTAGATGTTGCCTTTCATTCTATACAAATTTTGGTTTAATCAGTAGCGCTAGATAGTAATATTTACATTATCATGACTATTTAAAGATTAATTTTTGGGCCAAGTATAGTAGGATTTTTTTTTTCATTAATCTTCCATTTGGTTAATGAATCAGATAGCCTATATATTCAAATTTCCTTTTCTTTTTATCTTCTTTTCTTTTCCTCTCCCTCTCTTCACTGTCTCCTCTCCCTCTCTTCACTGTCTCCTCTCCCTTGCCTCTCTTTCTTTTCCTCTCTCCTCTTTCTCTTTCCCATTTCTCCCTCCAATGCCATCTCCTTTCCTCTCCTCGCTTTTTTCTATCTTTCTCTCTTCCTCCATTCCTTTTAAACTGGTAGAACTTTTTCTAGGTACAGCAACTTTTTCTGATCTGTTAAGTAATTTACTGCTTGTACCATCTCCCTTGCTCCCATCCGGGCTGGTTTCTCTTTGTTTAGTCTTGGAACTTCCCTCACTGTTATCTTGGAGGTTTCTTTACTTCTTGCTTATTTTGGATTCCCTGTTTTCTAACCCTTCACTACTCCATTTCTTTTTCTTTAATGGTTTATTTCCTTGTTTTGGTTGCACATCTGTAGCAGATTCATAGGGAAAGGTGTATGAGAAATAAAAACTTTAAGATTTTGCATTTTGTAACTTTACCACCTTGATTGATAGTGTGGCCAAGCATATTTCTTGGTAATTTTTTCCTTCAGAATTTTGAAGATATTTCTCAATTGCTTTTTAGCTTTCAGTGTTTCTGTTAAGCCCCATGAAGTTCTGATTTCTAATCTTTTGTATGTGATTGTTCTCTCTGTATTTGGTATTTTTTCCTTATCCAGCTTCTTTCTCATACTTTTCATGGTAGTATACTTTCCCTTACTTATTATACTGGGCACACAGTGGCCTTTTTGATTTGGTAAATCATGTTGGAGAACATGAGTTTAGTTAAAATTTTTTTGAATTATTTCTTTGATAATTTCCTCAGTTACCATCGTTTCCTTTTTTGCATGCTTCTCTATTTGGAGGTTGGACCTTTTGAACTAATCTTCTAAATTTTTATATTTTATGTTTATTTTTGTTGTACCTCCTGAAGTAGTTCCTTACTTTATCTTCCAACCCTTAACTTAAATTTCTGAATTCTGTTACACAGTTAATTTCCAAGGGTTCTTTCATGCTCTCTGAATGATTCCTATTTTCATTTTCTGATTTTGTTTCTTGGATGCAATATCTTTTCTTAACTCTATGAGGATATTAATCAGAAGGTTGTTTTCTTTCAGTTTTCTGAAGTTTTCTTTTGCTCAGTTTTTCTGTACCATTTGTTTTGGCCTGTCTTGTTAAAGACTTTGCTTAAAGATCTGGTTAATCTTAGCGGTCAAGTTTATAATAAGTCGATTGGTTGCTCTGTGTATGGGTAGGGGTTGTTGGCTGATTGGCTTCATTATAGGTGATGTACCTGGGTTCCTTTCCATCAGCTGGTTAGTTTATTTAGAGAAAACTCATCCATTTGGAATTGATCAATCTGGTTACCAATAGTTTTTGAGCCAGGTGGTTATTGGAATTTCACTATTTAGAATTAAATTTTCAGTCATTTTCCCCCCCTCAGTATAGTATCCATTTTCTCAGCTGTGCCTAGTGTCCTGACATCCAGATTTCCTTGTTTACCCATCCTGCAGTTTTCTGGGGTCAGGGAGAGACAGGTATTTGGTAGTGTGTAGTGTAGAAGGAGTTTAGGAATGTGTGTGTGTGTGAGAGATTGTTTTTTAGCCTCACTTGAACTCTCCCTTCCAGACACATACACTGCCTCTGTGCATGTGCAACCCCCAGCCCCTGATGCCTGCTCCCTAAAGTTCGTCCAGTTTCTGGTGCTGTGTGGTCCAAGATACGTTGCCTTTGGTTTTATGTTACTGCAGCAACTTTTTCTGATCTGTTAAGTAATTTACTGCTTGTCTCCTTTCTAGCTTCCAAAGCTTTATAATTGTTGTTTTGCCTTTTGTTCTTTTAGTCTTTGTGGTTTTATGTTCTTTTTATATCATTTAGTGAAATGTTAGGAAGGAGAGGAGGTAGTTTTTAAGTTAAGTACCTGTGCTTGTGATGTAGTCTTTTCCCATTTTTTCCCACTCAGCTCACAAACATTTCTGTATCTTCCTGTGGATTCTACTTTCCCTTTATGTTTTTCACCTTTCTGCCATTCTTCTTTCACTAGCAAACTTTGGGGAAAAATAAAACCATTTGATACTTCTGTTTCTTCAACTACCTACTATAATGTAGCCTTAATTGTGCTTAATGTTTGAGATGTAACTTAGTTTTCATTTTAAACAGTAGCATATGAAATCTGCATTTGCTGTACCGCTCACATCGTGGACACTGTCTGTTTTGTCTTTCAGTGACCATACGTAAAGATCCATGTACAAGGAATTCTTTTGATAATATAGCATAAGGAAAATTGTCTCCCTTGAGGATATGGTATACTTTCTCCTTTTTGATAGCTCTATGACACACTTTCTGTTTTTCCTTTTGTTCTGGCTACCAGGCAGCCTAGAACCAAATCTGGTCAATTACATTAATCTGATTATTAGTATAGTTATTTCCTTCTCCTCCGCCTGTGGGGTTTAGAACTTCACCTCTTACCTCTGTTTCTCTGCGTGTTGATTTCATTCTCTCATACTACAGACTCTCTACTTCATGAGGCTGGAACGATGACTGCTGGAAGCTCTTGGCTCTCATCTTCCCAGCCCCTTCTACCAGAAGAAGGGGCTCTCTTGAAGAATCCTGGGAAGGACTCTGATTGGCCTGTCTTGGATCATGTACTCACCATCCCTGTGGCTGGAGTGGGGAGGGTACTATGAATGACAACCTTCACTAGAACTACATAGTTGGAGTCAGGGGTAAGAGAGTTTCCCTAAATAAGGGGATGTCCCTCATAACTGGTTTTCAATGTTCATTTTTCTATATTGTTATAATATATTGTAGGTCCCTTATTTGTAGGTTGCCTCAACTCCTTTCTGGAAAAACTTTAGATACTTAAATAAGTACATAAAATATCACAAACTCCTATTCATTCACCCTTCAAACCGTTACATTTGGCTCTTGAGTCCCCCACTCTATTATTGATTTTGTTGACCTTAAATGGCCACATGTAAAATTTTTATTTTTATTTTACTTGATCTACTTTTAGCATTTACAACTGTTATCACTCAGTGTTTCTTGCAGCACTCTCTCATGACTTCTGGGAAGCTGCTTTCTTTTACCTTTTTAAATACTGCCTTTTGGATTCTCATTTGGCATTACTTCTTTACTTGTTTAAAGTTATACGATTGCTTTTCTGGACTGTTTATTTGATTATTTCACTTGAGGTAAATTTATGCATGCTCATGGATGCCTCTAAGCGTCAATAACACCTGAACAATTTTTTTCTGGCCTTCAGATCCATATTTGCGGTTGCCTTCTAGATATCTCTATTTAGGTATCCTAGGCATCTTAAATTTATTTTCTCTACTATTCTAGTCACTGATGTAACCTAAGCCCTATTTTTTCTTTTTGTCTAGATTATTGCAACAGTTTAAATTACTTAATTTTTAAATTTTATTTATTTTATTTTTACAGAGGGGAAGGGAGGGAGAAAGGGAGAGAAACATCAATGTGTGGTTGCCTCTTGAGTGCCCCCTACTGGGGACCTGGCTTTTAACCCAAGCATGTGCCCTGACTGGGAAACGAACCAGTGACCCTTTGGTTCACAGGCAAGTACTCAGTCCATTGAGCCACACTAGCCAGGGCTAAATTACTTAATTTTTGGTGATATGTTAAAAAATATCAAAAGATACTCAGTGAAAATTCTTTCTCCTAAATCCCTCTTATTTGCCCAGTTATGCATCTCAACTTCCCATTTTTACTTGTTTTTCATTTATTTTCCTCGTTTCTTTATGTATGTACATGCTTATACATATAAAGGCTGTTGTTTTTCTTCCTTTCTTTTAAAATAAAAAGGCAGCACATTTCACATCTTTACAGTGAACATCTCCCTTAAGTCCTCCTCTGTTTGTCTAGTGCCCCTGTTTCAAAATTATCTCCTACAAAGCAAATATGATATTGCTTCCCAATTACTTACAGTGTTTCTTAACCATTGGTGCAGGAAAATTTTTTTCTGGTCCACAGTATTTTCATTGAAAGTATTATATTTCCACGTACACATTTAATTTCTGCAGAGTATGGCTGGGCAGACACCCCACACCCTCATCCCCAACACTAAAAATTCTAGTCCTGTAATTATTCAGTAGGGTCAGAAATTTATGGTGGTACTGCTCTAGAGCCAAATAGAAAGTAAAGCTGCCATAATGCAATGTAAACCCTTTTTTTCCCCATCTGTCTTGTCCCTACCACTCCTGTTTTCACTTTCCCCACTCCATCTATATAACTATGAGCAGACTACTAACAGACTACTAACCCTGAAATATTACTTTCTACATGCTGTTCTCCAGAGATGATAGTCTTTTTTTTTTATATATATTATGAGCTATGAAATCTTTTATTTTTTATTTTTATTTTTTTTTAAGATTTATTTATTTATTTATCTTTAGAGGGGAAGGAAAGGAGAGAGGGAGAGAAATATCAATGTATGGTTGCCTCTCGTGTGTCCCCCGCTGGGAACTGGCCTGCAACCCAGGCATGTGCCCTGACTGGGAATCGAACCGCGATCGTTTGGTTCGCAGGCCCGCGCTCAATCCACTGAGCTACGCCAGCCAGGCAGAGATGATAGTCTTAAATGCTATGCTATAATGTTGAAGCAAAAGACATGTATATGTGACTGTCTTCATCTTGATGTTGTTTTAGGAGAGGGGGAAAAGAAAATAGGATTGGTGTGGTGAGATTAGGAAGTATGTCATCAGTTGTAAGCATACTGTTCCTTCGTGGTTGGGTGTTTTTAGAGGTTTATTAGTTTCTGTCATTGTATGTGTATGTTTTAATCCCCTTGTTCTAACTTTATTCCCTTTGTTTTTAAAGTTAGGATGGAAATAGTTAGCTGAGCTGCCTCTCTGTTCAGGAATTTCATTTTACTTAGACTTTCCAGAAGTGTTTTTTAATCTTCTTTGTCAACATGTGATTAATATTTATGGATGTTTGACTGCTTTTGGTAACTGATTTTTTTTGGAAGCTCTGAGCTTTCTCTCCCAGACACATCCCATGCTTGACCTTCTTTGATATATGGATAATACAAGGTCTGGCACAAATAACGCCCCTTTTAAATTACAAAGTCTTTTATTACAAAATCATGGGCATGTAATTCTGTAACATAATATCACACTCTAGCATGCCATATGACATTTTAGGTGAAATATTCACATTAAAACTATACATTATTACACCCATACTATTACCCTACCAACCACATTCAAGCAGGTGTTATTTCTACCAGACCCTGTATATTTCAAAGTATATTTCTTTTGTCATTTGAACAAATAGTCATATATTACAATGTATAAAAGGATTAATAATTTACTCTTGTCCAAACAAAGATTCCTAATTGCTTTGGGTGAACTCTGTGCATTTAAATTTACTTACTTGGGTATGTAGGATTTTCTTACCTTATTTTTAATTGTACCATATATATTTCCAAGAAAAGAGGGCATCCATTAAAAATTAAATGGACAATAAAATAATAAAGTGAATATACACATACTTAACCAAAGTTAGTAAGTAGAGCATTGTTCATTCATTTGACCCCTATTGTGCCTCTCCAGATTGTATCCCCCTCTTCCACAAATGAAACACTTTCCTGATTTTTGTATTATTTGTTCTTTCTTCTCATTTTATTTCTAAAAAATATAATACTTAGTTGTGGCTGTTTTGAACTTTATGTGAATGGAATAACACTTTATTGATATTTCTTTATTCACAGTGTGTGTGTGTATATATATGTGTGTGTGTATATATATATACACACACATATATACACACACTTTTTAAAAGATTTTACTTACTTTCGGAGAGAGGAGAAGGGAGGGAGAGAAACATCAATGTGTAAAGTATACATTGATCGGTTTCCTCCCACACCCTCCCAGCTAGGGACCTGGCCCACAACCCAGGCATGTGCCCTGCCTGACCAGGAATTGAACCTGTGATCCGTTGGTTTACAGGCTGGCTCTCAATCCATTGAGCCACATCAGCCAGGGATAGTTCATGGTGTATTTTTGAGATTTATTTATTTGATGCATGTAGCTATCGTCGATCATTTTCATTGCTGTATAATATTTCAGCATGTAAATTACACCACTCTCCAGTCTGCTGTTGATGGACATGTACATTTTTGTTAATATTTTGCAATTATGAACAATTACTTGAATATTCTCGTACATGCTCAAGAATTACTGTAGCTCACTACTCTTTAAACTACTGGGTGTGCTCCATAAAATCAATTTAGTGGGGAGGAATCAGCATTAAAAAATGAAGCAGGACAGGAAAAATTCAGTGTATTTCCAGTATCCTGTGTATGTATACAGGGTTGCAATATATGGCATATTTTCCATCTAAGGGAAAAGAGGTCAGTGCCTTAAAATAGTCAGGTATTGCATGTTTTAAAAATTCTTGCAGCACACTGGTTGAAAATCTCTACTGTAGGATATCTACTTAGTGTTGCTAGGTTGTCAGGAAGACTAATCCATTTTCAGAAGTGGTTATTTTACTTTACTTTCTCACTAGTGAATGGCTTCCTTGCTCTACCTCTTTATCCACTGCTTAGTATGTCAATCTTTTTAACTAGTCATTTTGGTAGTTGTGTGGTAGTATGTCATTGTGGTTTTTACTTTGCAATTCCTTTATAACTAATGATGGTGAGTGCCTTTTCATATAATAGGCCATTTGGATTTTCTCACTTGTGATGTGGAGATGGCTTTTCTAAGTTAGTGGTTCATTTTCTAAAGTTCTTTTAAAAGTTCTTAATTTCAGTGTCACCAAAATTTTCACTTTTTTTCTTCTTTTGTGGTTAGTGCTTTATGTGACCTGTTAAAGAAATTCCTATATGGGGGATAAATGGTAATAGGAAAAAAAATACAATAAAAAATGAATTAAAAGGAAGAAATCTCCTAGCTTTAGGTCATGCATGAAATTATTCTATATAGCCTTCTGAAAAAATTTTTTCCTTTTTTTTACATTTAGGTCTATAACACATCTGGATTTGATTTTGTGTGTAAAGTAAAATAGAGGAAATATATTTATACATATTCTATGTATTATATATTATATTAAGTAGGAACATCCAGTTGTTTTAACAGCATTCTTTCCTCTTCTGGTGTACAGTGGCAGCGTCATAAATCAGCAGTTTATATATGTGTGGATTTGTTTTTGGACGTTCTTTTGATTTGTGTTGTGGCAGTACCACAATTTTAAAATTACTGTAGCTTATGTTATAATATAAATCTAGATACCAGGTAAAATTAGTCCTTCTCGTCTTTCTTTTCAGAAATACCTTGCCTGTTGCTTTTTGCATTTGATAATCATTTAGAATCATATTCTACAAAAATCCTTTTGGTATTTTTTTAATCTTTCAAAGTATATTTTATTGATTCTGCTATTACAGTTGTCCCATTTTTTTCTGGCCTTTATTCCCCTCCACCCTGCATCCCCCCACCCACCGTCATTCCCCACCTTAGTTCATGTTCATAGGTTGTACATACAAGTTCTTTAGCCTCTCCTTTTCCTGCACTATTCTTAACCTCTTCTGTCTACTTTTTTTTGGACCTGTCATTTATGCTGCTTATTCCCTGTACCTTTTTCCCCATTTCCCCCCTACCCCTCCTGCTACCCCCTACTCTTCCTGGGGTCTCCATTTCTGTGATCCTGTTCTAGTTGTTCACTTAGTTTGTTTTTATTTTTTTTAGATTCAGTTATTGATAGTTGTAAGTTTGTTGTTATTTTACTGTTCATAGTTTTGATCTTTTTCTTAGATAATTCTCTTAAACATTTCATATAATAAGGGCTTGGTGATGGTGAACTCCTTTAACGTGACCTTGTCTGGGAAGCAGTTTTTCTGCCCTTCCACTCTAAATGATAGCTTTGCTGGATAGAGGGTGTAGGTCCTTGCCTTTAATGACTTTCTTGCCCGTCCCTTGCCTGCAAAGTCCTGCAAAGTTTCTTTTGAGAAATCAGCTGATAGTCTTTTATTTTTTAAAAGATTTTAGATAGAGGAGAAGGGAAAGAGAAAGGGAAGGAGAGAAATATCAGTGTGTGGTTGTTTCTTGTGCACCCCTTACTGAGGACCTGGCCCACAACCCTGTCATGTGCCCTAACTGGGAATTGAACTGGCGACCCTTTGGTTGGTAGGTTGCCACTCAGTCCACTGAGCCATACCAGCTAGGGTAGTCTTATGGGAACTTCTTTGTAGGTACCTCTCTCCTTTTTTCTTGCTGATTTAAAGGTTCTCTCCTTATTTTTTTGTTTTTTTAAAGATTTTATTCATTTATTTTTGGAGGGAAGGGAGGGAGAAAGAGGGTTTTTTTAAAAAATATTTTATTTCTTTATTTGTAGAGAGAGGGGAAGGGAAGGAGAAAGACAGAGAGAGAAACATCAATGTGTGGTTGCCTCTCACGCACCTGCTACTGGGTACCTGGCCTGCAACCCAGGCATGTGCCCTGACTGGGAATTCAACTGGTGACCCTTTGTTTCACAGGCCCGCACACAATCCAGTGAGCCACACCAGCCAGGGCTCTCTCCTTATCTTTAATCTTGAGTAATTTTTTAAAATAGATTTTACTTATTTTTAGAGAGAAGGGAGGGGAAGGAGAAAGAGAGGGAGAGAAACATCAATGTGTGGTTGCTTCTCTAGTGCCCCTGACTGGGGACCCAGCCTGCAACCCAGGCATGTTCCGTGACTGGGAATTAAACGAGCAGCCCTTTGGTTCACAGGCCCACGCTTAGTCCACTGAGCTACATCAGCCAGGACATAATCTTGGGTAATTTAATTATGATGTGTCTTGGTATGTTATTCTTTGGGTACAGCTTTTTTGGGGCTCTCTGAGCTTCCTGGATGTCTGTTTTTCCTTTGCTGGCTTGGGGAAGTCTTCTTTTATTATTTTTCCAAGTAAGTTTTCAGTTTCTTGCTCTTCCTCTTGTTCTTTTTGCATCCCTGTGACTCAGATGTTGGAATATTTAAAGTTGTCCCAGAGGTTCTGAAGCCTCTCCTCATTTTTTTTGAATTCTTGTTTTTTCATTCTGTTTGGTTGAATGTTTATTTCTTCCTTTTGTTGCAAATCATTGTTTTTATTTATCTATTTATTTTAGACCAAGGGGAAGGGAGGAAGAAAAAGGGTGAGAAACATCAATGTGTGGTTGCCTCTCACTTGCCCCCTACTGGGGGCCTAACTTGACCAGCAACCGAGGCATGTGCCCTGATTGGGAATTGAGCCAGTGGCCCTTTGGTTCGCAGGCTGATGCTGAATCCACTGAGCCACACCAGCCAGGGCCAAATCATTGTTTTGAGTCCTGGTTTCCTTCCCTTCACTGTTGATTCCTTGTATATTTTTCTTTATTTCACTTTGTATAGCCTTCACTTTTTCCTTTATTTTGTATTAGTAATCAATAATGTCTGTGAGCATCCTGAGGACCAGTGTTTTGAACTCTGCATCTGATAAGTGCGCTCTTTCCTTGTTGCTTATTTCTGTTTCTGGAATTTTGATGTGTTCTTTCATTTGGGCCATATTTCTTTGTCTTGGTGTACCTGTTACATTTTAAGGGGCCAAGACTTAGGTATTCACCAGGGTGGGGCAATGTACTTTGCTCCCCTGTGGTGCTGTCTGTGGTGGAAGGGTCAGAATGGGAACAATACCACCTGCTCAGCTCTTGCCCACTTTAAAGAGACTGGCAGTTTCTCCTATCTCTGTCACCCCCACAGGTTTTTAGAGCCAGAGATTTTGAGGCTTTATTTTACCTGGGCTGAGACCCTAGATTGTTCTTGGTTTATCTGCATGTAAATGTGGGACTGCCTGATCTGCCAGCTATTCCCTTGCCCTGTGTCCTTTCTGCCCTGGCTGCCCATCTCCACCCCTCTGGCTAGTCAGGGTGAATGGGTTTCCTTAAACTCTTTGGTTGTTGGGCTTCCATACAGTTGATTTTTCTGGCAGTTCTGGTTGGTTTTTGTTTTTAAATTGGTCGTTTCTTTCTTTTGGTTGTGTGGAGAGATGAAGTGTATCTATCTACACCTCCATCTTGGCTGGACTCCATTTTTTCATTGGATTTTTTTTTATGTTGAGTTATGTGATTTCCTTATATATATTAGATATTAACCCCTAATTGGATATATTATCCAGAACTTTTTCATTATCCTAAACAGACACTCTATACCTGTTATACAGCAACTCTCTATTTTACCCTGTCCCCAGGTGACTTTATTTTGCTTTCTACTTTTCAAAAATATTATTGGGGTAATATTGGTCAATAACATTATATAAGTTTCAGGTGTACATCCTGTGTGCTCACTATCCAAAGTCTAGTCTTTGTCACCATATGCTGACCCCTTGTACCCTCTGAAACTTCCTCACACTTCTTACTTTCTATCTTTATGAATTTGTCTATTGTAGATAACCTCATATAAGTGAAATGATAGGATATTTATCTTTTGTACCTAGCTTATTTCACTTAATGTTTTTTTTTAAATATTTTATTTCTTTATTTGTAGAGAGAGGGGAAGGGAAGGAGAAAGAGAGGGAGAGAAACATCAATGTGTGGTTGCCTCTCACATGGCCCCCACTGGGGACCTGACCTGCAACCTAGTCATGTGCCCTGACTGGGAATCGAACCGTGACCCTTTGGTTCACAGCCCGCACTCAATCCACTGAGCTACACCAGCCAAGGCTCACTTAATGTTTTTAATATTCATCCATGTTGTAGATATGTTAGATTTTGTTACTTTTTATGGCTGAATAATAACTCCAGTGTATTTACCACATTTTGTTTATCCATTCATCTGTTGGACACTTGGGCTGTTTCTCCCTTTTTCATTATCGTGAATAATGGTGCTATGAACATCGGTGTACAAGTATATTTGAGTCCCTCTTTTCAGTTTCATGGGGTATATATGGTATATACTAATAGTGAAATTGCTGAATCATATGGTTAGTCTGTTTCATCTTTTTGAGGAATGGCCAAAATGTTTTTCACAGAGGTGCTATTTTACATTTGCACCAGCAGTTCATGAGGGTTTCAGTTTCTTAATATGGTCTCCAAATCTCTCTCTTTCTCTCTGTCTGTCTGTCTCTCTTTTTAATAATAGTCATGCCAGTGGTGTGAAGTGGTATCCCTTTGTGCTTTTGATTTGTATTCCCTAATGATTAGTAATACTGAGCGTCTTTTCATGTTCTGTTTGGTCATTTGTAAGTCTTCTTGGAGAAATGCCTATTCAGTCCTTTACCCATTTTGTAATTGGGTTGTTTGTCTTTTTATTGTTGAATTGTAAGAGTTCTTTATCTAGTTTGGAAACCAAAACTGCTATCAAGTTCTGGGTGTGTACTATTAACGGATATATGATTTGCAAATATTTCCTCGTATTCTGTGGGTTATTTTTTCTACTCTCGGATGCACAAAAGTTTAATTTTGATTATCTATTTTTTTTTTGCCTGTGCTTTTGGTTTCATATCCAAGAAATCATTGCCAAATCCAGTATCACAAAGATTTCCCCTATTTTAAATGTTTTTTAGGTTTTAGCCTTTATGTTTAGATCCTTGATCCATTTTGAGTTAATTTTTGTATATGGTGTAAGTTAGGTAAGATTCCAACTTCATTGTTTTGCATGTGAGTTTCCATTTTTCCCAGCACTGTTGAAAAGATAGTCCTTTCCTTATCAAATGGTTTGACTTTCTTGTCAAAAATCACTTGACCATCTATATATGTGAGGATTTATTTCTGTGCTCTCTGTTCTCTTCCATGGCTCTGTGTTTGTCTTTATGCCATATGACACCATTTTGATTACTGTAGCTTTTTATTTAGTTTTCAAGGAAGTGTGGGTTCTCCAGTTTTGTTCTCCATTTTCAAGACTGTTTTGGTTGTTCAGGGTCCCTTAGATTCTAAAATGAATTTTAGATTAGTGGACATTTGGTCCTATCCAAAATGTCAATGGAGACATTTGATCTCTGCCAAAAGGTCCTTGAAATTTGCTCATGTTCAAAGCATTCACAAGCATATTTGGTCCATGCTAAATTGTACTTGCTATCTGGTCCTATTAAAAGCATCCACCCTTCTAAAATATCCCTGGGTTCAAAGAGCCCATAATATTTATTTACACTTTGATTTATAGGATTGATATGAAAAATTCTATCATGCTTTATTTGTTCAGTAATTGTGTTGTTGCTGTATTGTCGATAACTCTTGTTTCAATAGCCTAGCTAGTAATGGCACAGATAATTAAGTAGATGGGTTGGTGTGGACCAGATGTGTCCATGGATGTTTTGGTTCAGGGCCAAATTTCTTTTCTTTCTTTCTTTTTTTAACAGATTTTATTTATTTATTTTTAGAGAGAGGAAGAGAGGGGGAAAGAGAGGGAGATTCTCACACACCCCAACTGGGGGCCTGGCCCACAACCTGGCCACATGTCCAGACTGGGACCTGAACTGGTGACCTTTCAGTTCACAAGCCTGCACTCAATCCACTGAGCCACACCAGTCAGGGCAAGGTCAAATATCAAGGACATTTTGGAGAAGACCAAATAGCAAGGACCTTTTGGGGTGGAACAAATATCTTGCAGACATTTGGACAGGACCAAATGTCCTGCAAGGATTTTGAGAAGCGTTGTTTTATTTTAGTAAAACGTTGTTGCTGAGATTTTTGGTAGGAATTGCCTTGAATCTGTAGATCACTTTGGGTAGTAGTGATACTTTAGCAGCATTGTTTTCCAATCCATGAACATGGGATGTCTTTACATTTATTTATGTTGTCTGTAATTTCTTTCAGCAGCATTTTGTAGTTTTCAGTATGTAAATTCTTTGTCTCCTTGGATAAGCTTATTCCTCTTTTTTTAATTAAAAATTGCTATTGTAAAAGCAATTGTTTTCTTTTTTTAACTTTTATTTATTGATTTTGGAGAGAGAGAAGAAACATCAGTTTGTTCCACTTACTTAGGCATTCATTGGTTGATTTTTTTAAATTTATTTTTTATTCTATTTTTTTCCATTACCG
The DNA here is from genome assembly GCA_004027735.1 of Carollia perspicillata. Lineage (NCBI taxonomy): Eukaryota > Metazoa > Chordata > Mammalia > Chiroptera > Phyllostomidae > Carollia > Carollia perspicillata. Next base: position 44,447 of record PVKM010000366.1, read on the forward strand.
TTTGTCCTCCTTTTACCCACCTCCGCCTGACGGTTGATTGTTATATGTGCCCTGACCAAGGATTGAACCTGCAACCTTAGCATATTGGGATGATGCTCTAACTCACTGAGGTATCCAGTCAGGGCTGTAGTTATGTGATAATTCTTGAAATTAGTTAGACGATTGATTGTATTTTATTCTTTTTTTTCCCAAAATCATTTTAGTTATTTGGTTCCTTTGTGCTATTGGTTTTAAAAAATAGATATTTTAGAGTAACCTGTCTGTATCTATCCAAAAATCTAGCTAGTATTTGGGTAAGATTACCATGAAACCTGAATATTAATTTGTAGAGAGTTAACATCTTTACTGAGTCATCATGCCATGTGTTTTCATTTATTTAGGTCTTTGATGACTTTTGTCATTTTTGTGTAGTTTTTAGCCTACAAGTCCTGTACATGTTTTGTGAAGTTGAACCTAAGTATTTAATCTTTTGGGAAACAGTTGTAAAATAGTATCATACAGTTGACATACATCAAGTATCCTATGTTTAATTTCATTGCCCACACATTTATTGGTATTACCATATTTTACTGTGTATAATGTGCACTTTTCTGCCCAAAATTTTTAGGGAAAATAAGGATGTGTGTTATACATGGGTAGTACTAATTCCATATCTATATAAGTGTTTTTACATTTGTTATTTATGCTTATGTGATAAAAGTGTAACTCTAGAAAGCAATAATGATATCTGTATGCAAAACAATACCCTGGAATATGATAATCAGTTTTGTGTCTAAATATAAAGAAACAATTGAATTAAAAAATTAAAACAAAAGATATTTTTTCCCAAAAGTTTGGGCCAAAAACATGGGTGCACAGTATACACGGGAGCACATTCTACACAGCAAAATACAGTATATGGAAGTAACAGTTGATTCTTACAATTATCTTGCATCTACCAACCTTGCTGAATTCACTTATTAGTTCTACAGTTTTGTTATAGATTACTTGGGATTTTCTGTGTAGATATTTGTACCATCTGCAAATAGGCTTATTTTTATTTCTTTCTTAATTTGTATGCCTTTTATGCTTGCCTAATTTTCTAGCTAGAAATTTCAACAAAATGTTAAGATTGGTGAGAGTAAACGTGTCTTATTTCTGACCTTAGGCAGATAACATTCACACAGTGTTGAAAAGAATTAAGTAGGATGTCAGCTGTAGGTTTTTGTTGATGTTCTATGTGAACTTGAGGAAGTTTACCTTTATTCTCATTCTGTTTTTCTTAGCTTTAAAAAACATTACAAATCGGTGCAGAACTTTGTCAAGTACTTTTTCTACATCAATTGATATATGTATTTTTTTTCCCTTAGCCTATTAAGATGGTAGATTACATTAATTGATTTTGAGTATATAACTAGCCTTGGAATAAGTATCACTTAATCATGGCGTATACTTCTTTTTATGTTGTGGGATTCTGTTTATATTGTGTTAAAGGTTTTTGTATGTATTCATGAGGGATATTGGTCTGTACTTCTCTCTTTTCATATTTGGTTTGTCTGGTTTTGCTATTGGAGTAATACTAGCTTTATGAAATGAGTTAGGAAATGCTCTCTTTGTTTTCTGGAATAGATTGCATAGAATTGGGTTAATTCTTTTTTACAGTTCTCCAGTGAAACTACCTGGGCCGTCATGTTTTTTTATTGATAGTTTTTAAAGTACAAATTAAAATTTTAAAATAGTTTTAGAGATGTTCAAATCACCAGTTTCATAATTGATGAGTTGGATTAGTGTTTTTCAAGGATGGAATCCAGTTTACCTAAGCTGTCAGATTTATGTGTGTGAAGTTGTTGATAGCATTCCCTTGTTTTTCTTCTTATAGCTTCAGGATCTGGACAGATACCAGTTTCATTCTTGACACTGGTAATTTGTTGTCTTTGTTAATGTTGCTAAGGGTTTATCAGTTTTATTGACTTTTTTGAAAGAACCAGCTTCCTTGTTGATTTTTTAAATTTATTTTCTATTTTAAATTCATTGATATCTACTCTTATATTTATTTTTTCTGATCTTCTGCTTGCTTTGCCTTATTTTGCTCTGTTTTTGGTTTCCTAAGGTGAAAGTTTAGATTATTGTTTTGACACTTTTCTACTTTTCTATGAATTGTTATAAATATCCTTGTGTAGCTCAGTGGATTGAGCACTGACTGACCTGCAAACCAAAGGGTCGCAGGTTCCATTCCCAGTCAGGGCACATGGGCTTGGGTTGTGGACCAGGTCCCCATTAGGGGGCGCTTGAGAAGCAGCCACACATTGATGTTCTCTCCTTCTCTTTCTCCTTCCCTTCCCCTCTTTCTAAAAATAAATAAAATCTTTTTTATTTCTTTTAAAGATTTTATTTATTTATCTTTAGAGGGGAAGGGAAGGATAGAGGGAGAGAAATATCAATATATGGTTGCCTCTTGTGCATCCCCCACTGGGAACTGGCCTGCAACCCAGGCATGTGCCCTGACTGGGAATCAAACCATGGTTGTTTGGTTCGCAGGCCTGCACTCAGTCCTCTGAGCTACACCAACCAGGGCTAAATAAAATCTTTAAAAAATAAATAAATTTCCTTTATCACTGTATTAGCTCTGTGCAACAAATTTTGGTGTGTTGTATATTCATTTTCATTTACTTCAATTTTATTTTTTCATTTTCCTTAAGATTTCCTGTTTCATTGTTCTGCCACTTCCTTCAGGTTTCTTAAGAAAAATCTGTTCTTATTCAGATTATATTTACCCTATAAATAAAGTAGTGTTTTTTTCTCTGGATGTGTTCAAGGTATTTTTCTTGTCTTTAGATTTCAGAAGTTTAGTTGGGATATGTTTGGAAGTAGATGTCTCTGGAATGATCTTGCTTGAGATTTGCTCAGATTCTTGAATCTGTAGTATTTTCTTGCCAAATTTGGGGATTGTTCAGCTATTATTTGTTTGAGTACTTTTCCAATCCTGCCTTATTTCTCCTCTCCTTTCTGGGGCACTGATGGCTGCTTTTTTGTTATAGTCCCAAATATCTGTGAGGCATTTTTTCTTTATTTTTTCAGTTGTTTTCTCTCTTGTTTACATTAGGTAACTAATACGTCTCCGAGTTTACTGATTCTTTTCCTCTCTTTCATTCTGTTGTTCAGGTCATCCATTGAGCTTTTTATTTTGCTTATCACACTTTTTAGTTTTAAAATTTCCATTTGTTTTTTTTTTGTCTTCAATTTTTTTGCTCAGGTTTTCTGTTTTTCATTTTTGTTGTTCATTGAATCATTTTTAAAATTGCCGCTTTAAAATCTTCTGATAATTCTAATGTTTCTGTCAGATGTTAAAATGACAAATGTCTCAGTGTTGGTATCTGATTTTTTTTCATTCAGTTTGAGATCTTCCTGGTTCTTGGGTATGACAAATGATTTTTTATGGAAACCTGAACATTTTTGGGACATTGCATCTTGTGTAAACCTGTTTTATCTTGCCTTCTCCGATGCTTGTCTGACAAGGGAAGAGTGTGGGTACCATCTCCTTATGCCAGCTAGGGGATGAGTTTCAAGTGCCCTACTCGGCCTCTGTTGACATTTGAGGGAAGTTGCTTGTTAATTGAGGAGCAGAGTTAGGAGTTATGGCTGCCTACCTGGCCCAAAAGGATGTGGTCTAATTTACCACTGTGTGTTGGTAAAAGTCCTGACTTTCTTTTAGACCTAGTCTGACACCACCCTAATGGGGATAAGTCGATTACCTCTTTACTGCCAGATGGAGATGGACGTTCAGGCTTGCCTTGTTGTCTCCATTGATACCGTGGGTGGAAGTTCTCGTTACCAGCCAGGGAGGATGCAAGTTCTGATTCCCTACCTGACCTACATTTACACTACCCCATCAGGAGTCTTGGAATGACTCATAGTCTCATGAGGGTGAATGTTTAGGTTACCCATTGAACCGCTGCAGGAGTAAGTTGGGGCAATTTTACCTGTAATCTTTTGGTGGGGTAAAGCAGTTACAGTCTAAAAAAATGTTCTTTCTAGTTAATATGCCCTCTACTCAGTTCTTTGGATAGAGAGAGAAGGCTTTTTGGGGGGCTCTTCTCTTGGTCTGTGATTGTTGGTACTTTCGAGGTATTGACATCTTCCATTCCAAGAAAGGGATATGTTAGGTAAAAAGAAAATTTAGGGAACTTACTGCTATGTTGTTCCTTTGGTCCTATGGTCCCTAGCTAATTTGCCTTTTTAACTATTTAAATTTTTTCTTAAAATTATTAATTTTTTTAATTACACACTATTTTAAAATTATTTTATATTGTTTATTTTATTATTTTTTTAAACAACAGAAATTTATTGTCTCACAGTTCTGGAGGTTTGAGGTCCAGAATCATGGTGTCAGTAGAGTTGGTTCTAGGTCAAGTTTCTAGTGCTTTTCTGGCAGTCTTTTGTTTTCCTTGGTTTTACATGCATCACTCCAATCTCTGCTTTCATGCCTTCGTGTGATGAAATGTCTCTCCTCTTGGTCCCTGTCTGTGTTCAGGGAAACATCAATGTGTGGTTGTCTCTCACGTGTTCCCCCGATGGGGACCCAGCCCACAACCCAGGCACATGCCCTGACAGGGAACCGGAACCAGCAATCCCTTGATTCGCAGGCTGGTGCTCAATCCACTGAGCCACACCAGCCAGGGATCATGGGCCCCTTTTCTGCTTGTTAAAGATCTTTTATCTCTGGTTTTAGGCAGTTTGATAATGATATGTTGTGGTTTACATTACTTTGTATTTCTGTTGCTTGGTGTTCACTTAAAGAGTACTTTGTTCTATGTGTTTATCATTAAATATGGCAAATTGTTGGCATTATTTCTTCAGACTTTTGTTTCTTGTATTTATCTTCTGTGGCTCCCATTGTAAGTATTTTGGCCTCTTGAAGTTATCCTCCAGCTAACTTAAGCTTTGCTAATTTTTTTAAAGTTTTTCTCTGTGTTTCATTTTGGTTAGGAATTATTATTTGATTTCTTGTGCTGTAAAGCTCATACAGTATGTTTTTTATCTTAGACCTTTTATTTTTCATCTCTAAATTTCCCATTTTTCTTATTATTTGATGTTTCTACTTAACATATTTAATGTTTTCTAGCTTCTTGAAGATATGGAGTGTATTCACAGTAATTGTTTTAAAGGACTGGAGTAATAGTAAATTCTGTTATCTATGTCATTTCAAGATTTGTTTGACTGACTGTTTTTTATTTCATTAGGGGTATAATTTCCTGTATCTGCATATGTCTTGTTAAGTTTTTACTGACTTTCAGTCATTGTGAATTTTATCTTATTAGGTTCTGTATTTTTTGTTCCATTGGTTATGACTGGAAAATAGTTTGTTACTTTTGGGTTTTGCTTTTTTTTTTTTCCGATAGGCACATGTGGAGAGACAGAAAGTAAATTAGTGGTGCCTAACCCTGGGAGGGGAAGTGCTGGGGGAGAGTGAGCAGTGACTCCTAGTGGGTATGGAGTTTCTTTTTAAGATTAGTTATTTGGTTAGTTTTAGAGAGCGGGAAAGGGAGAGAGAAAGAGAGGGAGAGAAACATCAATGTGTGGTTGCCTCTCATAAGGCCCCCACTGGGGACCTGGCCCGAAAACCAGGCATATGCCCTGACTGGGAATCGAACTGATGACCCTTTGGTCCATAGCCTGTGCTCAATCCACTGAGCTACACCAGACAGGACTGCTTTTGTTTTGTTTGGACAGATCAGAGCTACTTTTAGGGTTAAATTTTCCCTTCTGAGGCATTGCTCTTCATAGTACTGTCATAAAATGTAATTACTAGGTTTTCCATTCTGGCTTTTGGGAACAAGCATTATTTGCAGCCTTGTATGAGTTCTGGCTGCTCTTTACTTCTAAATCTTTTGGTTTTTGTCTCCCTGGCCTTGAAGTTCTTCACATGCAGTTGTTGATTACTCAGCATTCTAGGGTAAGCCTCTGTAGATCTCTTCATTTTTCTCTCTCTTCCCAGCTTTCTACTCAGTGCTGGTCTCACTTGTGAGCTCTGGCCCCCTTGGCTTCCTTGGACACAGCTCCATTTCCTCATCTTGGGGAGACAGGCCCCGCCTGAGTTCCTTCTCTCTGTTCCATGCATGGTCTGAAAACTCTCAAGGCAGTTAGCTGGGCAAATTTTGTTTTTTTGTCCCTGATGGATCGATCACTGTCTGTCATTACTGTTGTCCAAAATCTTGAGTGCTGTTGTTTCATCCATTTTGTTAGGTTTTTATTATTTCACGCAGAAGGCTAAATCTGGTTTCTTTCGTTCCGTCTTGATTGGAAGTGGTTTTGTTTTGCGTTTTAGTAATGACTACTGTAGTGATATTGAATACATTTTATTTGCTTGTTGATCATTCATGTGCTTTTTCTTATGAAGAATTTGTTCAAACCTTTGGCCCTTTCCCTTCTTTCTTGCCTTGTTTTTTTCTTTATTCTTTATCCATGTTTTTTTTTCCCTTTTCTTTTTTTTTTTTTTTTGAGTTGGAGAGCTGGTATCCCTTGGACATACCAGTTCTTTGTTAGATAAATGTTTTGTATGTACTTTCTTGAAGTCTGTGATTTCCTATTTATTTTCTTAACTGTGCCTTTTTAATGAACAAAAATATTTAAGTCTAATTTATCAGTTTTTATGTTTTATACTGATTGCTTACTATGGGCTAAACGCTTTTGCCTAACCCTGAAGTCATGAAAGTAATTTTGTTTCCTCTGAAACTTTGTTTTTGCTAATTTATGGTCCGTGGTGCATCTCAAATTAAGTTTTGTACATTTTATTTTTGCACATGGGTATGAAATTGTTTCTACACTGTTTGTTGCAAATAGTCTTTTCTTACTGGATTACTTTGGTGAAACATCACATAGCTGCATAAGTGAGCTCTATTTTAGGAATCTTTATTCTGTTCCATTGATCTGTTTGTCATATCATATACCACCACACTGTTTTGATTATTTTTGACTGTATAGGAAGTCCTGAAATCAGATTTGCAGGCCCTCAACCCTTTTCATCTTTGTCAAGATTGCTTTGCAGCATCTAAGTCCTTAGTACTACCATGTAAATTTTAGTATTAGTTTTTCCATTTCCAAAAAGGCTGAGGGGATTATGATTGCAATTTCCTCAGACTCTATAGATCTTTTTGAGGAAAATCGACTTGTTAACAGTGTTGAGTCTTCCAATTTACTAACATGGTATATCTTTCCATTTAAATAATCTTTGTTTTTTTCTAAGCAGTGTATTTTGTGCTTTTTAGTCTTTGGTTTCACATGTCTTATTTTTAAAATTATTTTTATTTTTCAACATTTTATGCTATTGTAAGTGGTATTTTAAAAAAAAACTCAATTTTTAATTATTTGTTCCTAGTATATGGAAGTAGAATTAACTTAGTATATTGACCTGTGTCTTGTGACCTTAACTCACATTAATTCTATGAGATTTTTGTGATAACTTAGATTTTTCTAGTAGCTAGAGGTTTATCAACTTTGTTGATCTTTCTGATTTGTATTTTTGAAAACATTTTCTCCCCTTATTGCATATACTTATTTTTTTAAACATTTTTATTTATTTTCTTTAAAGATTTTATTTATTTTTCGAAAGGGGGGAAGGGAGGGAGAAAGAGAAGGAGAGAAAGATCAGTGTGTCATTTGCCTCTCACGTGGCCACCATAGAGGACCTGGACCTGGTCTGCAACCCAGGCATGTGCCCTGACCGGGAATTGAACTAACGACCGTTTGGTCTGCAGCCCACACTGAATCCACTCAGCTATACCAGCTGGGCTTATTGCATATACTTAAATCTTCTTCCCATTCATTGGGGAAAGCATTCAGTTTTGTACCATTAATTATGTTAGCAGTAGGCTTTTTATTGATGATTGTTACTAGTTTTTTTTTTAATCATTGATTTTATTATTACGTAAGTGTGGCGGGCAAGGCTGATAGATCAGGAGAGGATTGTCATTGTTAAGATAGTTTGTATACTCACAGATTCACAGAGGACATGGGGGACATATCAAGACATAGAAGGCCACATGGCTTAGTTAGGAGGCAGAAGGAGCAAAAGGGAAAAAGTAAAGGCAAGAGCCTTTATTTTGGTTCCAGGGGAAGATATAGTCAAGGAATGATAATTGGTTTTAGGATTGTCTAGTTTGAGTCATTTCAAGGACTCTGGGGGGCATAGGGACTTTCCCTGTTTGTCTGTAACTTAGCATTGGGTGATTAGGACTGGGGAATATACTGTCTGGATTGTAAAATAGATCAACATGTTGGGGGTATGGTCTCTGGATTGGTTGGCTTGCAGATGAAAGCTAGCCTAGGGATTGTTTGCTACCTGCAGGAATTAGCCAGTCTTGGGAGGGCCAGTCCCTCTCGAATCAGCAGGTTCCAAAGTATTAAAAATCTGAATGAGAAGATATAATTTAATGCACAGGTTGAATAAGATCTCTTCTGTTTCTAATTTTCTGGCAGTTTATAGTTGAATGGATATTTTTTTGTCAGTGCTTTTTCTGACTGATTATATAGGAAATGATTATATAGTTTAAAAAGTTAATATGGTGAATTTCATTGTTTTATTTTCAAATGTCATAACAACCTAGTATATCTGGAATAAACTTCACTTGGTCACAGTGTATTATCTTTTTTATATAGTGCTGGATTTAAATAGCTAATAGTTTATTAAATATTTCTGCATCTATGCACATGAGGGATGTTAGTCTGTAATTTTTTTTGTAGATTTTTTCAGGTTTTAGTATTGGTATATTCATTACCAATGCTGTATATTATTAATGCTGAACTTGAAAATGATTTTGGAAGTGTTCTCTATTTCTGAAAGTGTTTGTGTGAGATTGGTGTTTCTTCCCTGGTGATTTGAAGGAATTTACAACTGAAAAATCTAACCCTAGAGTTCTATTTTGTGGAAGGATTTTGATAATGAATTCAACTGAAAGGGTTCTTTAAATTTTTGTTTCATCTTGTCAATTTAAAGTTGTATTTTTAAGGGAAGTTTTCCATTTCATCCTAGTTGTTGAATTGGCTAGTGTAAAGTTAATTAATAATCTTTTATTCTTTTAATATCTATGGGTTCTGTAGTGATAATTCTGTTTTTATTTCTGCTATTGGGAATTTCTGTGTGTTTCAAAATCAGTTTAGCTAGAGGTTTATCAACTTTGTTCATCTTTCCAGTTTTGACTTTCAGTTTTCTATACTGTTTCTTTTCTGTTTCATTTTTCCTGCTCTTATCTTCTTATTTTCTATTCTTTTACTTGGGGTTTACTTTGTACTTTTTTAGGTTCTTTAGGGGGAGTCTTAGGTTATTAATTTTATACCTTTTTCCTAATGTGGTCAGGGAACATACTCTGTATGATAATTAGCCCTTTTAAATTGCGTCTTGTGTTTGTTTTTTAAATCCCTACCTGAGGATATGGTTATTGACTTTTTTAGAGAGGGAAGGAGAGAGAGACAGAGACATCCATTGGTTTTCTCCTATACACACTGGGACAGAGTATCCAACCGGCAACCTTGATATGTGCTGTGACTGGGAATCGAACCCTCAACCTTTTGGTGTACCGAACAGTGCTCCAACCAACTGAGCCACCTAGCTAGGGCCATTGTGTCTTGTTTTGTGTATGTCTTGTGTATGGTCTGTGGTTAATGTATTGTGTTACCTGAAAAGAATGTATATAGTGATTTTCGGTATAGCTCAGATTATCCATTTATTTATTGATTTTTTTTGGGGGGTGTCTAGTGTTGTTAATTACCAAGACAGAAATGTGAAAATAATATAATACTGTGTTTGTGGAATTGTTATTTATCCCTTTACTTGTGGCAGTTTTACCCCATATATTTTGAATCATTGTTACTAGGTATACTTTTATGGTTGATTATTATATTTCATTATGTCTCAAGTTTAATCTCAACATTTAATGTAATTACATGACTGGATTTTGGTCTGCCCTTTTTGTAGGTTTTTTTCTCTTTGTCTTTTTTGTTTTTATTATGATGAAAACTAGTATTTAAAAATAGTTTTGATGATAAAATTCACATACATCGTTCAGCCACTTAAAGCATACAATTCAGTGGCTTTTAGTATGTTCACAGAATTGTACAACTGTTACCATAATCAATTTTAGAACATTTCATCACCTCAGAAAAAACTCTGTGCTTATTAGCACCAGCCACTATCTATTACCCAGTCTTTCTAGTCCATGGAAACTACTAATCTACTTTTTGTCTCTATTCTGGACATTTCATATGTATGGAATTATATTGATACAGTAGGAGGTATTTTGTGAGTGTTTTTTTTTTCCCCCTCAGCATATGTTCTTAAGGTTCACTTATGTTGTAGCATGTAGTAGGACTTTATTACTTTTTTATTGTCGAATAACATTCTCCTGTATGGCTATACCACAGTTTACATAATCATTCATTAACTGATGGACATTTAGGTTGTATCTACACTTCGGCTGTTATGAATAATCCTGTTACGAACATTTGTGTACAAACTTTTACGTAGAAGTATGTTTTCATTTCTTTGGGGTTTGGAGTTTTCAATCTATGTGTTAACTCTTTATTTAACCATTCGAGGAACTGCCAACATAGTTATACCATTTTATATTCCATCAGCTGTGTATGAAGGCTCTAAATTTCTCTGTATCCTTGCGAACAGTATATGTTTATGTATTGTTTCTGTTTTTGACTTTAGTCATTTTGGTGGTATCTCTTTGGGTGTTGGTTTATATTTCCTTAATGACTAATGATGTTAGACATCTTTTCATGGGCTTATCATGGTCATTTACATATTTTCTTTGGAGAAATGTCTATTCATATCCTTGAATAGGCACACATTTTTTAAAGATTTTATTTATCGTTTTTAGAGAGGGGAAAAGAGAGGGAGAAAAAGAAGGAAAGAAACATCTATGTGAGAAGCATTGATTGGTTTCTCTTGCACTCCCCAACAGGATCAAACCTGCAAGTCAGGCACGTTCCCTGACCGGAATCAAACCGATGACCTTTTGCTTTGCGGGATGATGCCCAGCCAGTTGAACCACATCAGTCAGGGCCTTGGCACAATTTTTAATGTGATTATATGTCTTTTTCTTATTAAGTTGTAGGGCTCCCTATATTCTGGATATAAGTTTATCAGATATGTGACTTGCAAATATTTCTTTCATTCTGTAGATTGTCATACTCGATGGTATCATTTGCAGCACAAAAGTTTTTGGTTTGGTAAACTGTAATTTGTTATTTCTTTTGTTGCCTCTGCTTTTGGTGTACCTAAGAAAACCAGTGCTCAATACTAGGTTATGAAGATATATTTCTCTTTCTCTGTAGGAATTTTATAGTGTTGACTCTTTTAAATATGTGATCCATTTTGTGTTATTACCTTTCTATAGGTATTTAAATAAAGGGTCCAACTTAATTTTTTGCATGTAGATAAGAATTTTTAACTAGTAAGTTTTGTAGTTACTTCTCTTTGTATTAGTTTCTTAGTATCCCACTAGCAGTTTCAATATGTATTTGTTACCTTTCTGTAGTGCATATAGTGTACCATGCAATAGTTAATATTGTACCATTTCTTATAAAGTGTAGAAAACTTTCAGCCTTAAGATACTCTGTTTTATCACCTTTGTTGTCAGTTATGTTATCATATGTATTAGATCTACATGTTATACAGCTCAGAAGACATTAAACTTTTCCTTTGAATATTGTGTATTTTAAAGAATAAGAAATACAGTCTTTTATAATTACCCAGATATTTACCATTTCGGGTGCTCTGCTTTGCTTCGTGAATATTTGTATTTTCATCTAGTAAGTACCATTTCTCTTCATTTTGAAGACTTATTTTAGTCTTTATTGTAGTCTGTGTCTGCTGGTGATGATTTCTCTTTGTTCTCTATTAGCGGAAAATATCTATTTTACCTTCGTTTTTGAAGGAAATATTAGTTAAATATACAATTCCGGGTCGACAATTCTTTTTCTTCAATTACTTGAAAGATGATGTTTTATTCACTTTTAGCTTCCATAGTTTATGATTATAATCAACCATTTATGCAGTCATTGTTCCCATGTACTTTATGTATCATTTTCTCTTGGCTACTTTCAACTTCTTCCTTTGTTTCAAGCAGTTTGGCTACTTAGGATCAACTGAGCTTCTTTATCTTAAAAATATATATTTTATTGCTTATGCTGTTACTGTTGTCCTAATTTATCCTTCTTTGACCCACTATACCTGGCACCCCATTCTGTCCATCAATCCCACCCCTTAGTTCATGTCTATCAGTCACACACATAAGTTCTTTGGCTACTCCATTTCCTATACTGTTCTTAATATCACCTTGACTATTTTGTACCCGCCAACTATGATTCTTTTTTTATTTTAATTTTTTATTTTTTAAAGTATGTTTTATTGATTATGCTATTATGATTATCCCATTTTTTTTCTCCCCCTTTTCCCTCTGCCCTGCCCAACTCCTCCCACCAGCATTCTTTTTCCCCCAGCCCTCGAGTTCATGTCCGTGTGTTGTACATTTAAGTTCTTTGGCTTTGGTAGTTCTGTGTATTAGGTAGAGCAGGTCTACTCTGTGTCTTGGTAGTATGGCCTAATGTAGTAGGTGTCCTGTAGGGTCAAGTGACAGGCTCCCCTATTACCCAAGCTGGGTGCTCGAGGTGCACTGTTTGTGTGGGCTGAGTACACCCTCCCCTTGTAGTTTAGCCTTGGTTGCTGTTGGCAGATCAGTGGGAGGGATTTACCCAGGTCAGCCAGCTGTAAGGATTCGCTGTGAGTACTTACCACCAACCTCTGCCCTCTGTGGAGGATCAGCTGTGCAGGGGCAGGTGGTGGTGTTCTGATGTGGTCTGTAGCTGTCCACAGGGTGTGCTGGCCCAGGGGTTTTTGGGTAGTACGGGCCAAATTCAGTCCCCACCTATTTTTTCCCCTGGGGCTACTATGCTTGAAATATAAAGCAACCTGAGATGTCTTCTACTTGTGCTGGGCTTGGAGATTCTCAGGTGAAGCCAAGCTGGCTGCTGGGCCTGGGGCTCATTAAGGCAGGCTGTTGAATGTCTCAGAGGATTTGGGAAGTTTTAAAGCATTGGCCAAGACCAGCCATTCATAGGGAAAAGCAGTTTGGTTGGGCCTGTATGTTGGGTGGGGCAAGGTCTCTGGGGATCTCCAAGATAGATCAAACAGTGTTAGCCAGGTTAATGGAGTCCCAAATATGGCACCAGCTTGCCTGCTCTGTGGTTCTGTAGGGAGAGGGTTTATAAAAGGGTCAGTGGCCTCTGCTCACCTTGATGCCAGACACTTCAGTTTATCCCTGTATGACGCTGGTGTTTTTCAAACTTCTACCCAGGTGTTGGAGCATAGAGGGAGTGAGTCTGAGTAGGTGAGTCTTTGTGAGTCTTCATTCTTTTCTTTTCTTTTTTTTTTTTAACATTAATGTGTGGTTGCCTCTCATGTGGCCCTCACTGGGGACCTGGCCTGCAACCCAGGCATTTGCCCTGACTGGGAATTGAACCAGCGACCCTTTGGTTCACAACCTGGTCTCAATCTACTGAATTACACCAGCCAGGGAATTTTTCTTTTTTAAAAAATGTATTTTATTGCGCTGGCTGATGTGGCTCAGTGGATTGAGTGCCTGCCTTCAAACCAAAAGGTCGCTGGTTCGATTCCCATTCAGGGCACATTCCTGGGTTGTAGGCCAGGTCCCCAACAAGGGGCGCATGAGAGGTGATGGCATATTGATGTTTCTCTCCCTCTCTTCCCCCTTCCTTCCCCTCTCTAACTTAAATAAATGAAATCATTAAAAATATTTTATTGATTATGCTATTATAGTTGTCCCATTTTTTTTCCCTCCCATTTATTCCCCTCTACCCAGCACCCTCCCTCCCACTAGCATTCCCCCCCTTAGTTTATGTCCATGGGTTGTACATGTAAGTTCTTTGGCTTCTCCATTTCCCATACTGTTCTTAACCTCCCCCTGTCTATTTTGTATCTACCATTTATGCTTCTTTTTCCCTGTGCCTTTTCCTCCATTCTCCCCCTCCCCCAGTCCCCTCTGATAACCTTCCATGTGATCTCCATTTCTGTGATTCTGTACCTGTTCTGATTGTTTGCTAAGTTCGTTTTCTTTTTTTTTTTTTTAGGTTCAGTTGTTGATTGTTGTGAGTTTGTTGTCATTTTACTGTTCACAGTTTTGGTCATCTTTTTCTTAGATAAATCTCTTTAACGTTTCATATAATAAGGGCTGGGTGATGATGAACTCCTTGAACTTGACCTTATCCGAGAAGTACTTTCTCTGCCCTTCCATTCTAAATGATAGCTTTGCTGGATAGAGTAATCTTGGGTGTAGGTCCTTGCCTTTCATGACTTCAAATACTTCTTTCCAGCCCCTTCTTGCCTGCAAGCTTTCTTTTGAGAAATCAGCTGATAGTCTTTCGGGAACTCTTTTGTGGGTAATTGTCTCCTTTTCTCTCGCTGCTTTGAAGATTCTCTCCTTATCTTTCGTCTTGGGTAATGTCATTATGATGTGCCTTGGTGTGTTCTTCCTTGGGTCCAACTCTTTGGGACTCTCTGAGCTTCCTGGATTTCCTGGAAGTCATATTTCCTTTGCCAGATTGGGGAAGTTATTTTTCATTATGTTTTCAAATAAGTTTTCAGTTTCTTGCTCTTGCTCTTCCTCTTCTCTCTCTGGCACCCCAACGATTCAGATAATGGAACGTTGGAATGTTTAAAGATGTCCTGGAGGTTCCTAAACTACTCCTCATTTTTTAAATTCTTGTTTCTTCATTCTGTTTCTGTTGAATGTTATTTCTTCCTTCTGTTCCACATTGTTGATTTGAGTCCCAGTTTCCTTCCCTTCACCATTGATTCCCTGTATATTTTTCTTTATTTCATTTTTCATAGCCCTACTTCTTCCTCTATTTTGCGACCATACTTAACCATTTCTGTGAGCATCCTGATTACCAGTGTTTTGAACTCTGCATCTGATAGGTTGGCTATCTTCACTGCTTATTCTATTTTTGAGCTTTGATCTTTTCTTTCTTTTGGGCCATATTTTTTTTTTGTCTCAGTGTGGTACATTTTAAGTTGTAAGGGCAGGTGCCTTAGGTGTTTGCCAGGACAGGGCAACCTTCTTTGCTGAGTTGTAGCGCTATATGTGGGGGAGAGGTCAGAGAGGGAACAGTGCCACTTGCTCATCTCTTTGTGGGCTTTCAGTTACTTCCCCTCCTAACCACAAGCAAATTGGGCCCTTATGGTGCTGATTCACAGTCGGGTGGGCTTGTGTATGTCCTAGAACTGTGTGGGTCTCTCCAGTGAACTCTCCCGTGAGGCTGGGAGTTTCTCCCACCTTCACAATCACCACAGGTTTTTATATCCAGAGGTTTTGAGGCTCCCCCCCACCCCCGTGCTGGAACCCTGGGTTGTACAGTCAGTTTTGCTCCCTATTTGTTCCTCCTGGTTTATCTGCATGCAAATGTGGGACCACCTGGGCCTCTAGCCCCTGCATTGCCTCGTATCCTCTCCACCCTGGCTTCCTGTCTCTGCCCTTCCTGCCAGTCTGAATGAGTATTTCGTTAACGCCTTTGTTTTTGGACATCCATACAGTTTGATTTTCTGGAAGTCTGGTTATTTTTTGTTTTTAAATTTGTTGTCCTTTTGGTTAATGGGAGGAGGCAAAGTGTATCTGTCTATACCTCCATCTTGGCTGGAAGTTTCTGTGTGTGTTCTTTAAAAGGAACTGCTTGGGGTTCAGCTGTTTCTTCCACTGACTCTGTACCTGCTGGTTTTTGCATCCAGGAGTTTTGGGACTTATCTTCTGGTACTGGAACCCTGTGGTGGGGGTCTGGTGTGTATCTGGGACTCCTTGTTCTTGAGATATCCCTCACGCATTTCTATCCACCACATGTGGTTGTGGGAGCAGCACATTCTACATCTGTGTACCTTCTACCAGTCTGAATAGATGTGTTTTCTATAATTCTCTACTTGTCAGATTTCCATTCAACTTGATTTCTGACGGTTTTGATCGATAGTTCTATATTTTAGCTGTAATTTTATGTGGTTGTGGGAAAAGGTGAGACATGTCTGCCTGTACTGCCATCTTGTCCGAAAGTGTACATACTTTCTTACCATACTGTGTAATATAAAAAAGAAAGGGCCTCCTTGTATAATTTCTACTTGTTTGGGGTATTTCAATTACAGTGTATTTTTTCTTGGTAAAACGTGGAGAGATCTTTCATACATTCTTGTTTTAGGGGGAGGGTCTTTTTTAAAAAGATTTCTTTTTTTTTACTTTTAGAGAGAGGGGAAGGGAAGGAGAAAGAGAGGGAGAGAAACTTAAGTGTGTGATTGCCTCTTGCATTCCCCCTACTGGGGACCTGGCCCACAAACCAGGCACGTACCCTAGATTGGGAATCCAACCAGTGACTCTGATTCATAGGCCAGTACTCAACCGCTGAGCCACACCAGCCAGGGCAGAGGAGGGTCTTTTTATAATCTCTTTGTCCTTTCGTGGAATTTACTTGTGCCTTTCAACACTCTCTCTCTTACTAAAGTAAGAATGGATCTGTGGAATTCCTGTCGTAACATGTATAGCTACAGCCTGCCCTGTGAAATGTTTCAGTTTCTGTTGGTTTACTACAGAATCTGTTGTCTAGAGTCCCTCCTATCATATCCTTTCTTCCCGAGCTTTTCAGTACAGTCTTCTAACTGTAATTTAACCTTCTTTCTTCCTGTGACTAATTTTTCTCTAGTCTTTTATCTGTTTTTACCTTTATCTGGAAGACAAAGTCATTATTTTACTTAGTGTAAAGTAACGTATCTCTAAAAATTTAAATTATAAAAAAAATGAAGTGTTTTTTGGAATAAAGAAGTAAATTCACTCATGATTTTACCATGTTCATCACAATCTGGTTAATATATTTTGTGTATTATCTTTTAAAATTTTCTTCTATGCATTCATTTAACTCAGTTAAAAATGTAACATTCATGTTCTCATTGTTATACAGTAGGACATTTTATAAAATTTAGTTTTAAACAGCCATGTAAAATATCTTTGTACACATTTTTTCATGTCTTGAAATTACAATGTGTGTGTGTGTGTGTGTGTGTGTGTGTGTATAATGACACCATACTTCATAAATGCTATTTCTGTCATATTTTCTTTGACTGCCTGCAAAGTAATGGAATCAGTAATTTTCTTGAATCATATTGCTGTATTGCTCTCCAAAAAGAATTGCCCTGGCTGGTGTGGCTCAGTGGATTAAGTCCTGACCTGCAAACCAGGTGTCGCTGGTTTGATTCCTGGCCAAGGCACATATGCCTGGGTTATGTGCCGGGTCCCCAGTAGGGTGGGTATGTGAGAGGCAGCCACGCACTGATAATGATTTCCCTCTCTTTCTCCCTCCCTAGTCTCTAAAAGTAAATAAAATCTTGTAAAAAAATTAAAAAAAAAGAATTGGATATGATGCCATCGACAGTATATGAAACTAAATGTTCACTGCACTCTGAACATTAGGGATTATGTTTTAAGGAACTTAGCTATACTAAGAACTTAGTTGGCAAAAATACCTCTTATTTGTGGTTTTTATATTCATATTTCTTTGAATATAAGCGAGGCTAAATGTTTTCTTATATATTTGTTTTATGTAACTTTTTTAAAAAGATTTTGTTTATTTTTAGAGAAGGGAAAAGGAGGGGGAGAGGGAGATGAACATCAGTGTGAGAAACATTGATCGCTTGCCTATCATCTACTCATCTACTTTAATTAAAAATACTAAATAGTCCTGGCCAGAGTGGCCAATGGATTGAGCACTGGCCTGGGAACCAAAGGGTCATAAGTTTGATTCCCAGTGAGAGCACACGCCACGTGCCTGGGTTGCAGGCCAGGTCCCCAGTAGGGGGAATGCGAGAGGCAACCACACACTTAAGTTTCTCTCCCTCTCTTTCTCCTTCCCTTCCCCTCTGTCTAAAAATAAAGTGCATAAAATCTTTTTAAAAAATCCTAAATAATACATTTTTTTCACCCCTGACCAGTGTGACTCAGCTGCTTGGGTATTGTCCAGCAAAGTGAAAGGTCAGAAGTTCGATTCCTGCTCTCAGGGTACATGCCTGGGTTGTGGTTCGTTCCCCAGTCCAGGTGCAAAGGAGAGACGACCAATTGATGTTTCTATCTCGCATTGATATTCCCCCCCCCATCTCCCCTCTCTCTAAAAATAAATAAATAAAATCTTAATGAAAACTTTTTTTGAAGGAGAATTTTTATTAAGTTTGTGTACAAATAACTCAACAATGTACACTTAGCCCAGCTCTGTGGCCAGTTTTTTAGCCTTTGCCTCTGCCAGCTTGGCAGTGCAGGACATGCACATTTAACCCAGGACACTGTCTCTCCAGTGGTGGTAGATCTCCTCAAACCTGTTGTTGTGATTGGTATAGACAGCTTCCACCAGCTTGGCCCAAGCTGCTTTGTCTTCTGAGTTAACCTGTGTGAAGAGGATGGTGGTACAGGTCTTCCTGTGGACTAGACACCCCAGCCTGGCTTTCCACTTGATGTAATAGGGAACTCCCATCTTATAGCAACAGGGCAGGCAGGAAGATGACCGGGTTTATTGGATCAACATCACTACCAGCTGGTCCTTGTTGTTCTCCACCATGGTGGTGATAGTGTTAACCCCTGCTCGAAGGGCAGGTGGCCTCTTGGTGGGAACATCCCATTTGCTAGCACCTTTTTTCCTCAGCCTTTGTCTCTGGTGTGTACTTGTGGCCCTGCTTAAGCAGTTTAGTAGCTGTTTTGCATCCAAGGCCTGGATGAACTGCTTAGTGGCAAGAGACATTTTCAGATGCTTATAGAGGATAGCCCTTTGCTGCTGCAAATGAATGTAGTGGGGGCATTTGACAAAGTGGGTGAGGTCTCGTTTGGGATGGATGTACAGTCCAATGCCAAAATTCTTAGGCCTCTTCTCAAATAGGATTTGGTACCTTCTTGGCCTCCTGCTTTTTCATGTCAGCAGGTGTTGATACTACCCCCTTTCCCTTAGCCTTCTTTTGGCATCTTGGGCTGCAGGATAAGAGAGAAATAACGAACATTTTTTCATTTAAACATTTCAAATTTATATTTGTGATCAGTGAGTTTTAAAGGTCTAATATGAATTTTTCTTCCCCAATTGCTAAACAGTGATTCTTACACCTAATCATCCCAAAGAGTAATCAATCACTGACTGTAGTCTTTTATTACATTTAGTTATACTTCTGCAAGCAACTGTTTCTTTCTTGCAAGGTGAATCATACAACCAATAGTGTTTACATCTGTGAAGGAAGTAGAACTTAGAACCAAATTATTGCCTACCTTTAGCAAGTGTGCTTGTGTGTTTGCTACTTCCATTTTATCCATCATATAATTTTGTGTTACCATGACTGCGACTGTGATAGATGCTAGGGCTATAGCCATGAAATAGAGCTTATAATCTACCAGAGTAGGTAAGCATAATTACATAAATAATTATGATTACAAGATATAACAAGAAGGAAATTATAGGTAATTCATAATATGACACCTAACCTAATGGAGGGATTCAAGGAAACCTTTTCTGAAGAAGTGACTTGAAGCAAGGATCTGAGGGAGGGATAAGAAATTATCCACTGTGAAAGAGGTCCAGGGCGAAGGACAGTATTTCAGGTAGAGTAAAAACAACACATTTAAGTTTGTGAGGCAGGAATGAGCTTTGGAGTGTTGACAGAACTAAAAGAAGAAAAATCAGTATTACCCAGACAGTGAGATGTTAAGAAGAGAGAAAGTTGTAGAGGGGAAAGTAGGGATAGGTTGTGTAGGGAAACTATCAAAGAGGTGTTAAGTGGGAAGAGATATATTTGGACTTGCGTTTTTGAAGTTCATGCTGTAAATTGGTAGGGGTCAGATAAGGGCGAATATTGGGAGACTATTTAGTAGAAGGCCACTAAAGTGGTCCTGGTGAAAGTTGCTATTGTGTTGAAGTTGGCTAATAATGCTAATGTAATATAGAGAGAGGTATTCAAATCTTGTCAGTATTTAGGAGGAAGAATGGCCAAAATGTGGTCATTGGTTAAATATGAGGATAGGAAGCAGGGTAAAGCTACAAAAAGATGATGTCTAGGTATGGGCAATACGTGCTTTAAGAGTATCATTACAAAGATAGGGAAAACTGCAGGAAGAGGAAGTGTTGTCATACATTTTGGACAGAGCTTAAAGTGCCTTAGTATCATAGGAAGTTTTACATATGGAACAAAAGACACATCTAAATAGGAGGTAAAATTCAGGATTCCCTGGTATACCTGGTAGTTTAATTGGTGGTTATAGATCTATGGAAAATGAGTGAGATTGACTAGTGCTTAAGATGTAATGAAAAGGCATCTTAGGTCAGAGTCCTGAGGAACTAACACATTTATAAAGGTTGTATAAGGTTATCAGAAAGGTGTTGCCAAAGAGATAAGAGGAGAATCAGGAGAGTGAAATACTGCATGACAAGAAATAATAGCATCTCGTGGCTTATGTTGTATGTACTTACTCACTATTTTATTATAGTTTCCTGTTTTTATTGGACTTTGTAATGTATTTGTTACTATATTATATGAGGTCTGTTTGGGAAAAGTCCAGCCATTGTTAATTTAATGAGAATGGTTTGGGCAACATTGATGTAACTTAGCAGTCAAAGAGAGTGGACTAGAATGCCCGTGAAATTGAACAATGATAACTTCACTGTACTAGTCAGTGAGGGTGGAAGATTCCATTGAGTGAGCACCTGTAGTGTGTGGCTGTCACATTTAAAATGACTGAGCAAGTAGAACAATGAATCTGCATCAAATTTTGCATTAAGCTTGAGCAATCCTCTGCAGAAACTATTCAGATGATTCAGAAGGCTTTGGGAGGTGATGCAATGAGTGCAGTGCAAATTAAAGTATGGCACACATGCTTCAAAGATGATTGATAAT
The DNA here is from genome assembly GCA_004027735.1 of Carollia perspicillata. Taxonomy (NCBI): domain Eukaryota; kingdom Metazoa; phylum Chordata; class Mammalia; order Chiroptera; family Phyllostomidae; genus Carollia; species Carollia perspicillata. Next base: position 65,394 of record PVKM010000366.1, read on the forward strand.
CTCTTGAAAGTGATCCATGTTCTGGAAGGCCTGCAACAAGCAGGACACCTGAGACTAGAGAACATGCTGCAATCAACAAAGATCAGCGAAGGACTGTGTGAGAATGAGAAGCTGATCTGGGGATTCCAAAAACTACTGTGCCCAATGTTTTGACTCAGGATCTTGGCATGAAACGTGTCGTGGCAAGATTCATTTTGCAGATTCGACCAGAGCAGAAGGCTGGATACTTTCTGGACAGACCGGGTATTCTGCAAAAGCTCTTTGGGAAGCAAGATAAAGTACACAGATAATTAATAGGTGTGACTGACCTTCAGCAGCATATTCTTCATACAAGACAATGTCATTGAAACTTACTCTGTTCAATATTTTTACAATTATATCTGTCTTGTCAGTAGTGGAAAGAAATGTTAGCACTGACTGTATGTTTATTTCTGGTTTTAAATTGAGGGCTGATAGGAAATGGGACGCATAATAATTTGAGTACCACTGCATGTGAATGATAAGTGTAACTAGAATAATTAGGGCAGTTCATTCCTTCCAGGAGGCAGGTCAACACATGTGAGACTATGCCTTCCCACTTAAATCTAAATTCTAAATTTTTGAGTTTTGCTTTTTATTTTAGGACAAAGCAGACCTGAGTATAATTACCCTACCTGATCGTTCCTAGAAAGTAAAGAGATAGAGGCAGATGTTAAAAGCTGTGTCCCAATCTTATGTTGAGCATCTTTTTGTTTTTATTACTTTAATGCTAAAAAATCTTGGTAGGAATTTAAAAGTTCAGCAGAATTTACTTTTTAAAATTTATCTGGTGCTCTGAGGAAGATCTCATGTCAAGGCAAATTTGTGAAGAATGTTCTGAAATGTTACTCTTGGTAGCAACTAGTACAAATGTTGCTCCCATCTTTTAATAGTTTTGAAGTTACAAGGAAGATGTTAACCGTTTGTAATCTGAAAAATCTTTATTTCCTTTCTTTTTTTTTTAAATAGAGATGTGAACTGTGTCCTCATAAGGATGGAGCTTTAAAAAGAACAGATAATGGGGGTAAGTGCAGAGATTTAAAAAAGTTTTTTTTTAATTGAAAACTGTAGTGGGAAAGTATTAAGATATTTGGTAGTTCATATGATATTAAATTAAATAGTGTTTACCACTCAGATATTTTTAACATCACTGGATATAATTTATGACTTTTTTATTGAAAAAGGGATTTTCTTTTTTTTAGACAGAATTAAGCATTGTTTTTTCTTAATGCAGAATGACCCACATACTTTTTTAATTAAAATCTTGATTTTTTTTAATGTATACTATTTCTTATAGAAATTATTTTTTGAAAAAATAAGCCTATTTTTGAAAGACTTTGTTTTTATTTACTTTTAGAGTGAGGGGAGGGGAGGGATAAATAGAGGAGCGAAACATTAATCCGTTGCCTCTCGCATGTACCCCAACTGGGGACCAACTGTGACTAGTAATTAAACCAGTGACCTTTCGCTTTGCCAGGGCAGTGCCCAACCCAACCATACCTGTCAGCAAAATAAGCCACTTTTCTCCCTCTCTCTCTCACTCAGTTAAAATCTGTTGTTGTAGAATTCTTTTTTCCTTTTTTGTGTACTGCTGGACAGATGAAGTTTCTGTGGAATGTTAATTTTAATACCCTTGTCTTTTTGCTTGATAAAAAGGAAATGTTGACATCTGTCTACATTTTTTGAGCTTTCCTGAGGACCCTTGTGTATTTTTCCTTTTCATCTCTATTTTTAGTTACCTCCCACAGAGAAGTCTGTATTTCTTTATAGTTCAGTACCATGAATTTATTAAACTGTGGTATACTGTGAAACTTTCAAGGAACTGATGAAGATACTAAAGAAGTTAGAGGTATAATATAGTATACACTTCATTTCGGGTAGTCTGCTCTGAAGTATTGGCATAGAATATGGTAATGGCATTAGTAAAGAAAAGGGAAAAATAACAATGTTTTTGTCTATTTGTATTTTAATTTAATGTTTAGACTATGTTATACAGTTACATTATCCAAAATTAAAAAAAAATTTGACAGCTCTCTCTCCTACTCCTGTTCTCACCATTTGCCTAGTTCCTTAACAGCTTTGCTGCCACTATATAATTGCTGTTAATTACTTTTTTGCCCATCCTTCTAGGTCATTTGGCATATACAAATATGTATTAACAGACAAATATTTTCTCCAATTTTTAATCTTTTTATAAACAATGTTTAATTGAGGACATGTTTGTTGACTTTAGAGAGAGAGGAAGGGGGAGAGTGGGAGAGAAACAGTGATGTGAGAGAGAACATCAGTTGGTTGCTTCTTCTATGTGCCCCACAAGGGACTGAACCCGTAACCTACATATGCACCCTAACTAGGAATTGAACCTGCTACCTTTGGTTGTAGGACAACGCCCAACCAGCTGAGCCACACTGGCCAGGAGTTCTTCAATTTTTATATTGGATGAATATTATACATACTCTGGCATCTTATTTTTTTTTCACAGAACAGTTTATCTCTTTTATTAGTATAAAGATTTCTTTTTACACAGAACAGTTTATCTCTTTTATTAGTATAAAGATTTCTTTTTACCATATTAATGTAATTAGTCATTAATGTTGATGTACTTTTGAATTGTCTGCTTTTATGAGTAATGCTTTTATGTATTCCATTTTGCATGTATCCAAGTAGGATTATTAATTCCCAGAAGTGGATCTGTAGGTCAAAGGGATTTTGCAGTTAATTTTTGGTAAATATTCCCAAATTATTCTTCCTGGTGATTGTACCAAATTATGTTCCCAGCAAGAAGGAATGAAAAAGCTATTCTCTGTGCCCTTGGAAATCCAATAGGTAGAAATTGGTATATTTGAGCAGTTATTTTCTATTTTACTTATTTATAAGTGAAGCTGAGCATCTTTTCATGTGTTAAAGAGGAATTTGTATTTTCTCTTTTGTAGTCTGTTCATATGCTTTTTCTGATTGGTTGGGGATCTTTTTCTTTTTGACTTGTTGGAACTTTCACAGACGCCCCTCTTAGACTTTTGTGGATATGAGTTGAACTAGTTTTTGCTCAGTTGTTCATCTTTCCTTATGAACCTTTTTTACTACACGTAAGTTTTTAGTCAAATTTATTAATCTCGTTTTTTGTGGCTTCTGTATTTGGAACTATTAGGTGGAAAGACCTTTCCTATTACAAGGTTATAAAACATTCCTTTCATGTTTTTATCTAATATTATAGATTTCCTTTTATTTTAATGGTTTAATCTTTGATGCATTTGGAATGTAGCTGGGTAATACAATATAAGGTGTATGGACCCCCAACTTTATTTTTATCTAGGTGACAAAATGCTACAGTTTGTTCCATCTCCACTTACTGAATAACTCATCTTTTCATCACTGATTTGAAATGTTATCTTTGTTATACTCTAATGTATATTTAAAATATTTTGACTAAATTGTGTTCCAAAATTGATTTGTAGGTTATTTTGGAACCTGGAGTACATTTTCCTAAAGAAATGCTAATCATTAGGTTGGCCAAAAGATTCATTTACTTTTGTCTGTATAATGACTCTAGTAGGTGCTTAGTTGTCTTTAACTTCATTGGAACCTTTTGTTAGCTCTGGCTGGTGTAGCTTAGTGGATTGAGTGCCAGCCTGTGAAGCTGAAGATTACGGTTGGATTCCCGGTCAGGGCCCCTGCCCAGGTTGCAGGCCAGGTCCCCACTGGGGGTGTGGAAGAAGCAGCCTTCTCTTATACATTGATGTTTCTCTCTCTCTCTTTCTCCCTCCCTTCCCCTCTCTCTAAAAAATAAATAAATAATATCTAAAAGAAAAGAAACAATTTTGTTAGATTGTATTGTGTGTGACAACTGTCATATCAGTACACATTTAAAAAAGACTTTGCAAAATTGGTGAATTTTTGTGCAGCCAGTTTATATTTAAAATGGAAGAAAATACACAACATTTTTGGCATATTATACTTTATTATTTCAAGAAACGTAAAAGTGCAATGGAAATGCAAAAATGATTTGCACAGTGTATATATGGAGAAGGTGCTGTGACTGATAGAATGTGTCAAAAATGGTTTGCAAAGTTTCTATGTACTATTGACAAAAATGTCAATATAATTCTTTGCTGTGGGGCTGTCTTATGCATTGGAAGATGTTTAGCAGTACTCCTGGCCTCCACTCACTAAAAAGAAGCCAATAAATAGCAGGAGATAGCCGACATACTCAAAATATCCCAATCAATAAAGTTCTTGGTGAAAATGAAAATTTTTCTTTTATTCCATGGAGAAAACTAAACGGACTTTTTGGCTTACCCAGTATATTTCCAGACTAGTTAACAAAACCCCACAATGTAGCTGATGTACAATATTGATAAGACTTTTTTTTTTAGTATCTATATACACGTTTATCACACTAGTGATATGTTTGAAGTTTTAGTTTAGTTTTTCTTTTCCTGGCAGTCAGGATTAGGAATTTTTCAGTTCAGCTTAATTTCTCTCCTTTCTTTTTTTTCCTCATACTAAGACTCCTCTTATTGATTGTGGGGAGCCTTTGAAGCTGAGAAGTGAGGTTTATATTTTAGAAAGATCACTCTGACAACATTGAGGTGAATGGATTTGAAGGGTGTCAGACCAGACCAACTACTAAAAGAAAAGTAGTGCTGGACCATAAGTGTATTTAACATACTTGAAGTCAGCTACAGTATATGTCTGGGTGAGTGGGGGAAAATAGAAAAAAGTAATAATTTAAATTATAGAGATTAATTTAGACTGCTGTTTTACTTGCTGAGCATGTGCCCTAAGCCAGGGGTGTCAAACTCTTTTTCATCAGGGGCCACATCAGCCTCATGGTTGCCTTGAAAGGGCCGGAATAATTTTAGGACTGTATAAATATAATTATTCCTTAACTGTTAAGGAGTTGAAATTACATTCAACCCTCTGAAGGTAATTGTGAGGCTGACATGGCCCCCCGGTGAAAATGAGTTTGACACCCCTGCTCTAAGCAAACCTATATGGAAATCCCTTGTGAACAATTCTAAGGTTTTCATCGTTGATAAAGATATGTATTATTGAGGGGGCCAGGCAAGAGATGGTATAATGACTTGCTTATATATTTTTAAAAAATATATTTTATTGATTATGCTGTTACAGTTGTCCCAGATTTTCCCCCTTTGCCTGCCTCTACCTGGTACCCCCTTTCCCTCCAGCAGTCCTCCCCACCTTAGTTCATGTCCATGGGTCATGCATATAAGTTCTTTGGCTTCTCCATTTCCTATACTATTCTTAACCTCCCCCTGTCTATTTAGTACCTACTAGTTTCTACTTCTTAATCCCTGCACCTTTTCCCTCCTTCTCTCCCTTCCCTCTCCCAGTTGATAACGCTCCAGATAATCTCCATATGTATGATTCTGTTCCTTTTCTACTTGTTTGCTTAGTTTGTTATTTAGATTTAGTTATCCATGAATTTATTGCCATTTTAATGTTCATAGTTTTGATCTTTTTCTTATATAACTGCCTTTAACATTTCATATAATAATGGCTTGGTGATGATGACCTCCTTTAGCTTTCCTTTGTCTGGGAGGCAGTTTCTCTGCCATTTCATTCTAAATGATAGCTGTGCTGGATGGAATAATTTAGGTTGTAGGTCTGAGCTTTTCATCACTTTGAATACTTCTTGCCAGTCCCTTCTAGCCTACAAAGTTTGTTTTGAGAAGTCAGCTGACAGTCTTATGGGAACTCCTTTGTAGATAAGTCTGCTTTTGTCTTGCTGCTTTTAAGATTCTCTCTTTAGCTTTAACCTTTGGCATTTTAGTTTCTCCCTCTATGGGAGAAAGAAGGCCCCCAACTGGGGACCTGACCCGCAACCCAGGCATGTGCCCTGACCAGGAATTGAACCAGTGACCCCTTGGTTCACAGGCTGGCACTCAATCCACTGAGCCACACCAGCCAGGGCTCTTACTGACTATTTTGTTAATCTGAAGTGCAGTTTGCGAAGGAAGGACAGAATAGTTATTTTTAGATTGAAGTAAAAATAACAAAGCATAAAATTAACTACGTTAATGTACAGATGGTCCCTGACTTAACTGTGGTTGAACTTAATGAAGCTGATACCCATTCAGTAGGAACAGTAGTTTGAATTTTGATCTTTTTCTAAGTTAGTGATATGTGATATGGTACTCTTTGATGATACTGGGCAGTTAGCAATATGATTATCAGAGTAAACAACTGATATTCTATAGTGTATTCATTTTTTAGTATATTTTATTGATTATGCTATAACAGTTGGCCGAAATTTTCCCCCTTTGCCTGCCTCTGCTTGGTACCCCTGTCCCTCCAGCATTTCCCCCCTCCCTTAATTCATATCCATGGGTCGTGCATGTAAGTTCTTTGGCTACTCCATTTCCTATACTTAACATCCCCCTGTATATTTTGTACCTACCAATTTTGCTTTTTAATCCCTGTACATTTCCCCCCATTCTCTCCCTCCCCTCACCCCCACTCCCCATGATAATCCTCCATCTGATCTCCATATCCATGATTCTATTCCCATTGTAATTGTTTGCTTAGTTTCTTTTTGTTTATTAACATTTTTTTAAAGTTGTATTTGTTTATTTTTAGAAAGAAGGGAAAGGAGGGAGAAAGAGAGGAAGAGAAACATCAATGTGTGGTTGCCTCTCATGTGCCCCCCCACACTGGTTGCCTGTCATGTGGCCCCCCCACTGGGGACCTAGCCCACAATCCAGGCATGTTCCCTGAACGAGAATTGAACTGGTGACCTTTTGGTTTGCAGCCTGAACTTAATCCACTGAGCCACACCAGTCAGGGCTGTTTTTTTATTTTTGTTTTTTTAGATTCAGGTGTTGATAGTTGTGAGTTTGTTATCATTTTACTGTTCGTAGTTTTGATCTTCTTATTTCTCTTAAATAAGTACCTTTAACATTCATACAACAAGGGCTTGGTGATGATAAACCCCTTTGCTTTGCATTGTCTGGAAAGCACTTTATCTGACCTTCCATCTAAATGATAGCTTTGATGGATAGTAATCTTGGATGTAGGTCCTTGGCTTTTCATCACTTTGAATACTTCTTATCCCTCCTTGCCTGCAAGGCTTCTTTTGAGAAATCGACTGATAGTCTTGGGGGAAATTCTTTGTAGGTAATTCTCTGCTTTTCCCTTTCGACTTTTAAGATTCTCTCTTTATCTTTAACCTGTGGCATTTTAATTGTGCTGTGTCTTGGTGTCCTCTTTGTGTCCATCTTGTTCGATCCTGGACTTGTATGCCTATTTCCTTTGCCAGATTGGGGGAGTTTTCTTTCATTTTTTTTTTTTCAAATAAGTTTTCAATTTCTTGCTCCTCTTCTCCTTCTGGTACCCATATGATTCAGATGTTGGCACATGTGGAGATGTCCCAGAGTAGTGTCCTCTTCTTTCAATTCTTGTTTCTTCATTCTGTTCTTGTTGATTATTTTTTCCTCATGTTCCAAATTGTTGATTTGAACCCCAGTTTCCTTCCCTTCACGGTTGGTTCCCTGCATATTTTTCTTCATTTCACCTCATATATATAGCCTTCTCCCTTTAATTTGTGGCCATACTGAATTATTTCTCTGAGCATCTTTTTTTTTAGAGCATCTTTTTTTTTTTAAGATTTTATTTATTTTAGAGAGAGGTAAAGGGAGGGAGAAAGAGTAAGAGGAACATCAATGTGCAGTTGCGTCTCACACGCCCCTTCCTGGGGACCTGGTTCATGTGCCCTGATTGGGAATTGAACCAGGGACCCTTTGGTTTGCAGGTCAGCACCCAATCCACTTAGCCACACCAGCCAGGGCTCTCACCTGCCAGGGCTCTCACCAGCCAGGACTCGCTGAGCATCTTGATCCACCAGTGTTTTGAATTCTCCATCTGATAGATTGGCTATCTCTTTGTCACGTAGTTCTTTATCTGGAGTTTTGTTCTTTTCTTTCAGTTGGGCCATATTTTTTTGTCTTCTCAATTTGGCAGCCTCCCTGTGTTTCTGTGTATTAGGTAGAGCTGCTTTGACTCCCTGTGTGGGCGCACCTGTTAGGTTGCAAGGGCAGAGCCTTAGGTATTCACCAAGGTGTTGCTACCTGCTTCGCCTCTTTGTGGTGCTATATGCGGGGGAGGAAAAATAGTGTTTGCTCGGCTTTTTTCCCCTTTTCTAGTGACTTCGCTTCCTTTCATAAGTGACTGGTGCCTTTCTAGTTGCTGCTCTGATGCTGATTCCTAGAGTAGGTGGGTTTGTGTTATGTTCTTGTACCCTGTTGGCCCTTTAAATGGAAGCTTCTGAGAGAACAGTAGTTTCTCCCACTGTCCCAACCCATACTGGTTTTTATAGCCAGAGGTTATGAGACATTATTTTCTTGGGGATGGAACTCTGGGCTGCATGGTACGGCCTGGGGCTGGGGTCAGGGTCGTTTGTTTCCCAATTGTCCATCACTGCACACGAATGTGGGACTCCCTCTTCTACTGGCTGCTGCTGCTGCTTCTTCGCTGCCCCCACCTTTCTAAGTAAGCCACATCACATCCTCTCTACACTCCTACTAGTTTGGATGAATATTTCTTCTTTAAATCCTTGGTAGTTGGACTTCCATACAGTTTGATTTTCTGACAGTTGTTTGTTTTTTATTTTTAAATTGGTTGTTAATCCTTCTTTTGGTTGTGCGAGGAAGCAAAGCGTATCTATCTATGCCTCCATGTGGCTGGAAGTTTTCTCTTCTTGTTTTTAAGTTGCCTCTTTATTGAATGTTTACTTGGTTGCTATAAACTTTTGACTGTTTTCCAGAGATTTGACAGTGTTGATTCTGACATTTTGTGCTTCATTTTCCAGTGTTCCTGTGACAGCACAGACCCTGGAGCTGCCATCACTCCAAATGCTTCATTTTTAACCTTTACCTACCAGTTTTCAAAATACTAGTACATTATTTGGTTGCCAGTAACAGAAATAAATTCTGTTAAAAGAATACATTTTTTTAGAAGGAATCACTTCTTAAGTAAAAAATATATGGAAGGATATGACAAACCTTACAGACTTAAAAGAAAAATTGAGCTGCTATCATTTGGAGTGACTGGAACCAGAAACTAATAGTCTTTTCAAGGGTGTTACTCTAGGAAGAAAAGGGAATGGATACTGAATACACTTAATTGTAGAAACTTACTATAATATTGTATGACTTAATGGACGTGGGCTGAGATGAGTGAGCAGTCACTCATTCAGTGTGGATAGCTGAATGTAGATGGTTTTACCCTGCATTAGAGATTGTGGGATGGAAAGTTATTTATGAATAAATGGAATGTTGAGATGTACTTTGCATGTGTTGAGTTTAGATAATGATGAGGTAGCTGAATAATGTATATATGTTAGTAGGAAATTGGGTATAATATCAGCTTTTAGCTGTTACCATTCCTGTCTTTTTGTAGTTTCTTTCCTGTGGGTCTACCACATTCTTGATATCTATCTAGTGTTTTACATATACAAATAACTGTTTTTAATTAAAAAAATTTTTTATCCTCACCTGAGGACATTTTTCATTGCTTTTAGAGAGAGAGGAAGGGTGTGGATTGGAGGGGGTGTAGAGAGAGAGAGAGAGAATGAGAAAGGGAGAAAAACATCAATTGATTGCCTCCTGCATGTGCGCCAACCAGAAATTGAACCCTCAACTCAGGTATGTGCCCTGACCAGGGATTGAACCGATGACCTTTTGGTTTACGTGATGAGGCTTCAACCAACTGAGCAACACTGAGGGCTACAAACATTTTTTTAAAGAAATTTAGGGATGTTGGTTTACAAATTCCTTCTTCATTTAGTAGTATATCTTAGAGATCATTACACAGAAGCAATAAAGAGCTCTCTCTTTTTCTCATATACATCTGCATAATATTTAATTGAATAAATGAGTCATGGTTGTTTAACCAGTCTCTTATTGATAGACATTTAATTGTTGTCAGTATTTTTAAACACTGAATAATCACGTATGGTCTAATCTTACTTAGGGCAGTGATTAGCTATTGACCAAAATTCCTAGAAGTGGAATTGCTGGATTAGCGGGTTACGTGTATCTCTAATTTCAATAGATTTTCACTGTTAATTTGTGAAATCTGTATTTTAGCCCAATTCCCCTCTATTGAGATTGTACCATTTGAGACTTTAGTCACGGTACATGAGAAGAGTCTTTTCATCAGACTTTCCTGGGCACAGTTGCATGACTACCTGAGTGGGTTTCAGTTTTGGATTATTGATGAAACTCACAAATCATAATTGGCTTATCCAACCCTAAATATCTTACAAAAGAAAAGCATATTCATTTTCAGTGTTACGGAGGCCTCCAAACTCTGAGGCAGGTTTTGGTGTCTCCAGTATTTTGGTGTAAGGTTGACTAGAAGCTAATGTCAGTATATGACACATGGTCACAGGAAAGCCACCAGATTTGGGGACCCTCAGCTTAAAATGTCTATTAGCCACACAGCCTCTGTCTTTGTGACTAGCTCTTCTATTTTAATGTGGCTGTAGACCATAAAATATAAGTCATACAATATACACTCCTGACAGGCAAGTGTAGCAAGCTAAAGAGCATTCTTGGATAAGTTATAAATACATGGCAGACCTACAGGGTGCTCATCTGTCTTCAGGGTTGATATGGCAAGAAGTTAAACAATCAAGTATTTTTCTCAAGAGTCTGAAAGAAGGATTTAGAGTCCAGCTCTTAACCCATTCTATCAGTATTAAGAATATTTGTGTATTTACCAATCTGGTATGTAAAAATTAAATCCATGTAGCTTTAATTAGTATTTCTCATACTACAAGAGAAGTTGAGCAACTTTTCATATGCTTGAAAGCTTATTTTATTTTCTTTATGTAAAGTATTCATTCTTACCTCATTTTTTGCTTTGCACATTTCACATCACACTCTTGGTTCGTTGTGTGAGTTTTTGATGTACAGTATTAGGGAAATAAGTCCTTTGTAGTATGAATTTAAGAATTTTTTCATCCCAGATAGTTGTTCATGTTTTGATTTTGCTTTTGGCCGAACAGAAATTAATTTAAGATTTATATAATCATATTAATTAATGTTTAAAATATTTTCTTGATTTGTAGCATACTTAGAAGGGCTATTTCTTTTCTTTTTTAAATTGTTGTTCAAGTACAGTTGTCTCCATTTCCCCACCACCATTCTCCTCCACCCACCCTCCCCCACCTCCCACTCCTCACCCTCAATCCTGCCTCTCTTTGGCTTTGTCCGTGGGTCCTTTATACATATTCCTTGATGACCCTTCCCCTTCTTTCCCCTGTTATGCCCCTTACCCCTCCTCTCTGGTTACTGAGAAGGGCTATTTCTACATCAAGATTTAAAAATTTTATTAGATTTTGTCTAGAAGATAGCTTTAAAAAATTTAGATTATTATTTTATTCAGAGTTTAGTTTAACATGGAGTATGAGGTGTGCAGCTATTTGTTTTTCTTTTTTTAAAAAATTTATTTCAACTGTTGTTCAAGTATAGTTGTGTGTCTTTTGTTTTTCTTTTAAATGACTGTACCTTTGTCCTAAATACCTATTTTGAATAATCCATTTTTTTGCCTCTTGATGTCAAATGATATGCTTCTTTTGTATACTAAATTTGCATGTGATTTGGTTGATGACTTTTTATTTTATTCAGTGATGTGTCTTTTCATGAGCCAGTACCATACTGTTTTTATGATATCTTATAAGACTAGGCCTTTTTCATTAATATCTTGCTCTATTTTCCTATTCTCTACCCCCATCCCCCTGTCTCTTGTGCTCTTTATTTTTAATTAAAAAAATTAAAAAAAATTATCAATGCTGTTCTTGGCTCTACTTGTTCAGTTTTTCCTTAAGAAACTTTTTAATCAATTTGTTTAATTTGTTTACATTCCTTTTTGTTTTGCATTAATTTTAGATATACAGAACAGTTGCAAAGATAGAGTAGGGAGTTCCTGTTTACCTTTACCTATTTTCTGTTATTAAATTTTCAAATTATTATGGTATTTCTGTCAAAACAAGAAACTGACGATGATACAGTTACTATTAACTGAACTTTATTATGTTTGTTTTTTTTTAAATTCAACCTTTTCATTAATATCCTTTTGTATTTAGTTGCCATGTGGCTCATCTGGTCTGGAACAGTTTTTCTGTTCTTTATGACCTTGACAGTCTTGAGGAATACTGGCCAGGTACCTGTTGAAGCTGGTTTTATCTGATGTTTTTCTCATGATTAGATTGGGTTTATGGATTTTGGGAAAGAATACCACAAAGGTTAAGTCCTCTTCTCATCACATCATATTGGGGGTACATAAAATTCACATGACACCATAGATGATATCAGGTTAATTTTTAAAAATACCTTTAGTGTTTTTATGATTGTCTCAAATTTATAGATTAACTTTGACATTATGTCATCACTACATTCATTGTGTGCCTCCTATATGCAGCAAGTATGATAGATACAACATTGAACAAAGCAGAGTTTCATGCCCTTGGGGCTTTTATTATATGGTGAGGAAAGATGGACAAAAATGAGGTAGGTAAGGAAAATGTATTGTATGTCATGTGTTGTGGAAAAAGGTAAAGAAGAGAATGCATTGAAAAACCTGGAGTAAATTGTACACATAAACATGATTTAAGATAGTGAATTTTCTGTATGTTCTTTTAAAGATTTTATTTGGTTAATTTTAGAGGGGGAGAAGGGACAAAGAGAGGGAGAAGAAACGTGTGTGAGAGAATTTGTTGTGAATTTGTTGACATTTTAATGTTCATGTAATAATGGCTGGGTGATGATGAACTCCTTTAGCTCTACCTTGTCTGGGAAGCACTTTATCTGCCCTTCCATTCTAAATGGTGGCTTTGCTGGATAAAGTAATCTTGGATTTAGGTCTTTGTCTTTCATGCCTTCAAATACTTCTTTCCAGCCCTTTCTTGCCTGTAAGGTTTCTTTTGAGAAGTCAGCTGATAGTCTTATGGGAACTCTTTTGTAGGTAACTCTGCTTTTCTCTTGCTGTTTTTAAGATTCTCTCTTTAGCACTTTATCCTTTGGCACTTTAATTATGATGTGTCTTGATGTGGTCCTGTTTGTGTCCTTGTTTGAGGCTTGTTTAGGACTCTGTGCTTCCTGGACTTGTATGTCTATTTCCTTCACCAGATTGGGGAAATTTTCATTCATTAATTTTTCAAATACGTTTTTAAGTTCTTTTTCTTCCTCTTCTCCTTCTGGCATCCCTATGATTCTGCATGTCAGCATGTTTGGAGATGTCCCAGAGGTTCCTAAGCTGATCCTTGTTTTTTAAAGTTAATGTTTTCTTCTTGCTATCCTGTTCGAATGGTTCTTTTTTCCTTATGTTCCAGGTAGTTGATTTGAAGCCTGGCTTCGTTCCCTTCATGTTGGTTCCCTATAAATTTTTCCTTATTTCATTTATTATAATCTTCATTTCTTCCTTTATGTTGTTGATATGCCCAGTGAGTTCTCTGAGGGTCCTGATAACCAGTGTTTTGAGCTCTGCATGTGGTAGGCTGGCTACCTCTGTTTTCTTTAGTTCTTTTTCTGGGGTTTTGTTTTGTTCTTTTATTTGGTCTATATTTCTTTTGTCTCCTCAATTTGGCAGCCTCGCCGTGTTTGTTTCTGTGGTTCTATGTGGGGGGAGGGATCAAACAGGGGACAGTACTGCTGCCTGGCTTCTGGAGGTTTTCCTGCCAGAAGTAGGTGAAGTGTCCCATTTTCCGTCATTTCACCTACTCTCTGTGTGGGACTGGCACCCTTCCAGCTGTTGCTCTGGTGCTGAATCTCAGAGTGGGTGGGTTTGCATATGTTGTAAGACCGTGCTGGCCTTTTAAATGGAATCTCCTGAGAATCTGGCAGTTTCTTCTGCCTCCCCAGCCACCGCTGGTTTTTATAGCCAGAAGTTACCGGATTTATCTTCCGGTAAAACCCTGTGCTAGAACCCTGGGCTGTGTGGTCTGGCCTGGGGCTGGGACTTCTTGCTCCCAAGGTCTCCCTCTGATTTTCATCCACCATACATGAGTGTGGGACTGTCTATTCTGCTGCCACTGCCTCTCCACGCCACCCTGGTGCCTCTCTGCCCATCTCTGTGACTCTGCCCCTCCTGCCCATTGGATGAATGTGGCTTCTTTAAATCCTTGGTTATTAGACTTCCATGCAGCTGAGTTTTCTGATGGTTTTGGGTGTTAATTTGTTTTGAGATTTAGTTATAATTCTTTTTTGTGGTTTGACGAGGAGGCAAAGTGTGTCTACCTCTGGCTCCATTTTGATCAGAAGTCTGATGACTATGTCTTGTTAAAATCCCCCACTAATGACTGTATTTGTATTGCTCTTCATCTCTCCCTTAAAGACCAACAAGATTTTCTTTTTATATTTAGGTGCTCTTGTGTTGGGTACATATCTTTACAAGGTTCATATCGTCTTGTTAGATTGATTTTCTTAGTATTATATGTGACCTTGTTTGTCTCATGTTATGACCCTTGTTTTGCAGTCTATTTTGTTAGATACAAGTATTGCTACTCTAGCTTTTTTGATTTCCTTTTATGTGGAATAATCTTTTCCTATTCCTTCACTTTCTATCTATATGTATCTTTTGTTCTGAGGTGGGTCTCTAGTAGACAGCACATATATGGGTCATGTTTTGTTATCCTTTCAGATACCCTATTTTTTGCTTTGTGCATTTAATCTGTTTACATTTAAGGTTAATATTGATATTTATTGCCACTTTATTCTTTATATCTGTATTCCTCCTCCTGTCTTTGTATTTCTTTTTAAAATATATTTTATTGATTATGCCATTACAGTTGTTCCATTTCCCCCCTTCATTCCCCTCCACCCTGCACATCCCCTCCCACCCACACTCCTCCCCTTTAGTTCATGACCATGTGTCATAAGTTCTTTAGCTTCTACATTTCCCACACTACTCTTGCCCTCTCCCTGTCTATTTTCTCCCCACCTTCTATACTACTTATTCTCTGTACCTTTTCCCTCACCCTCCTCCCACTCCCCTGTTACTAACCTTCCACATGACCTCCATTTCTGTGGCTTCGCTCCTGTTTTAGGTGACCGCTTAGTCTGCTTTTGTTTTAGGTGTGGATGTTAATAACTGTGAGTTTGCTGTCCTTTCACTTTCATATTTTTTATCCTCTTTTTCTTAGATAAGTCCCTTTAACATTTCATATAGTAAGGGCTTGGTGATGATGAACTCCTTGAACTTGATCTTATCTGAGAAGCACTTTATCTGCCCTTCCATTCTAAATGAAAGTTTTGCTGGATAGAGCAGTCTTGGATGTAGGTCCTTGCTTTTCATGACTTGAAATACTTCTTTCCAGCCCCTTCTTGCCTGCAAGGTTTCTTTTGAGAAATCAGCTGACAGTCTGATGGGAACTCCTTTGTAGGTAACTGTCCCTTTATCTCTTGCTGCTTCTAGAATTCTCTCCTTCATTTTAATCTTGGCTAATGTAATGATGATGTGCCTTGGTGTGTTCCTCCTTGGGTCCACCTTCTTTGGAAGTCTCTGAACTTCCCGAACTTCCTGGAAGTCTATTTCCTTTGCCAGATTGGGGAAGTTCTCCTTTATTATTTGTTCAAATAAGTTTTCCACTTGTTGCTCTTCCTCTTCCCCTTCTGGTACTCCTATAATTTGGATGTTGGAACGTTTAAAGATGTCCTGGAGGTTCCTAAGCCTCTCTTCATTTTTTTGAATTCTTGTTTCTTCATTCTTTTCTGTTTGGTTGTTTGTTTCTTCCTTCTGTTCCACTCCATTGATTTGAGTCCCAGTTTTCTTCCCATCCCTGTTGGTTCCCTGTGCATTTTCCTTCATTTCACTTAGCGTAGCCTTCATTTTTTCATTTAATTTGTGACCAAATTCAACCAATTCTGTGAGCATCTTGATCACCAGTGCTTTGAACTGTGCATCTGATAGGTTGGCTATCTCTTGCTTGCTTAAAAGTATTGGCTCTGGGGCTCTGAGCTTTTCTTCTGAGTCATTTTTGGTCAGGTGGCGCCTGTTACGTAAGCCTTAGGTGTTCACCAGGGCGGGTCAACCCATTTGCAGGGTTGTGATGCTGTCTGTGGGGGCGATGTCAGAGAGGGAACAATGGCACCTGTCCCATGCTCTCTCAGATTTGCATCCCCTCTGCTGCCTCCCACACGCAAACTGGGCCCTGCTGGCACTGGTTCCCAGGTGGACAGGCCTGTGCACGCTCCAGGACCTTGTGGGTCTCCCCAACGACCTCGTGTGAGGCTGGAAGTCTCTTCTGGCACCTTTTCAATCAGTGTTATTAGGCTTCATTTCCCATCGATGGGGCCCTGGGCTGTGTGGACCCTCTTACTGCCTGCTCTTGCTTAGTTTATCTGCGCGCTAATGTATGTCTGTGGTTGGCCAACTGCCCTGCGTGCCCTGCGTGCCCTGCGTGCCCTGCGTGCCCTGCTCCTCTTCTCCCCGTGTCTGGGGTCTGCAAGCTCCGCACCATCTACGCTCCCCTGCGCTCCTGGGTCTACCGGCCACTGTGTTTTCCTGCCGCATTTCCTCTCGGTCAGCTGCTGATTGGACTCCTCTTACCGGTCTGGTTGAATGGTTGTCAGACTTTGTAGTTCAATTTTCTGTGTTCTGGTTGTGTTATTGTGAGTAAATATTTGTTGCCCTTAATCTTGGTTGTGAGAGAGGAGGTACAGTGTTTCCACCTACGCCTCCATCTTGGCCGGAAGTCTGTATTTCTTCTTAAAGCTGTCTTTCTAACATTTTTCATAATGCTGGTTTGGAGGTAATGAACTCCTTCAGCTTTTTTTTTTTTCTGGGAAGCTCCTTATTTCATCTTAAATTTTAAATGATAGTCTTGTTGGATGGCATAGTCTTGGTTGCAGATCCTTGCTTTTCATCATTTTTAATATTTAATGTCTGAAATCTTTCTGTTGAGAAATCAGCTGACATCCTTATGGGAACTATCTTATAGGTAATTGTCTCTCTCGATACCTTTAAGATTCTCTCTTTGTCTTTAACCTTTCTCATTTTAATTATGATGCATTGGTGTGGGTCTCTTTGGGTTTATCTTGATTGGTACTCTCTATGCTTCCTGAACCTACAGAGAAGCTTTCAGCTATTATTTCTTAAAATGGGTTCTCTCTTCTTTGCCCACCCTCTTCCCCTTTTGGAATCTCTAGTATGCGGATGTTTTCATGCTTGATGTCCCATACTTTTTTCTCATTTTTTAAAAAGTTCTCTTTCCTTTTGATGCTCTCCCTAGGTTGTTACAGTTACTTAGTCCTTTAAATCACTGATTCAGTCCTTTGCTTCATCTGTCCTGATGTTGATTCTTTTGAGTCTATCCATTATTTCCAGATACTGTATTCTTCATTTTGACTGGTTCTTTTTTATTGCCTTTTTTAATGCTTACTTTCTTCTTAACTTCTTACTGATATCATCCACTCTTTCCCTAAAGTACTTAAGCACCCTTATAACCATTGTTTTAAACTCTGCATCTGGTATTTTGGTTGTTTCCATTTCATTTATTCTTTTTCTGGGTATTTTCCTTGTTTTTTCATTTGGTGCATATTTCTTTGCCTCCTCATTTTTTCTGTATATTAGGTAGATCCGCTATGTCTCCGAAACTTGTGAGGATTGCTTTATGATGAAAGTGTCTTGTTGGGCTCTGTAGCACAGTCTTTCAGATCATCTGAGCTCCGTGCTCCAGGAATGTTTTTTGTGGGCTATGGGCACCCTCCTGTTGCAGTTGAGTCTTGAATGCTGTTGGCCCTTCTGTGTTTGGAGTTGGTCAGGCTGGATGCCTATGAGGGCATCCCCATGTATGCGTTGTTGTGCGGGGGCTATCCCTGAGGTGGAGTTGTTCCTAGCAGTGTCTGGTGCCTTCCAGAATCCTCCTTTGGGTGTGCTGCTTGTGTGGCTAATTGTGTTGAGCTCTGGTGTGCTCTGAAGCCCACTAGTGTTTGTTTTGGTTCTGAGTCTACTTGGGGTGGGGTTATGGTACAAGTCAATGTCAGACATTGTGTATAACTGGCCTTGGACTACCTGTGTAGAGCTACTATGGTGTTTACTATTTGTTGCATGTCTACTGCTTTTGATTTTCATGGGAGGGGCCAATCCCATGTCTAAGGGTTGTATTCCTCCACCTTAGAGCTGAGGGAAGTTCCAGAAAGGGAAGGAGGCTCCCTGAGGTTTGCCCTCACCTGTCAGCTACTCTGCCTCTTCTTGAGGTTGCCTGGTCTTCCTCCAGAGCCTTTCGAAGAAAGGCCATGGAGCGGACCCAGGCTGGTGTGAATCACAGTTCCTTCCACAGGTTGTGAGCTCAGTAGAGCATGGCAGCTGGTTTCAGTAAGACAGGGCTAGAGAGTCCCCTGTTTGTTGATTATGCAGTCAGGCAAGGTGGCCCCTACTCCAGAGCCAGCATACTCAGTCTCTACAATAGTCTTCAATTCTAGTCTCTGTGAACAGGCTGCTGCTGGTTCAAGTTGGGTACAGCCAGCAGTAGTCTCTGCAGAAGCAAGCTCAGTGGAACAGAGAAAAACATCTTCCATTGGGGTGATGCTGCCCCTGCCTGCAGGAGAGAACTAAGTTCTTGTTCCAGTCTCAGACAACCTCTGAGGGATTTACTTTTTGTCCCAGTTCTGAGCTGCACCTCCCCGTCCCCCCACCAGCAGAACTAACACAGCAGTACTAGGTATCTGGGACTTTGAAGGGTAGATCCAAACAGTCCCTCACTGTGGGTGTCACCTGAAGCCTGTAGGATTGGGCAGGTATTTTTTCATTTTGCTGGGATAGTGCAGGGTGAGCTGTCAAGGGAAATAGGAGTGATCCTCCCCACTGTGATGTAGTCATATACCTCAGCCCCTGTCCATCTGATTCCCAGACAAAAGCTTCCCTGGGAGGCACAGTCCGAAAGTCCCAGCTCTTTGTGGCACTCTGTGTTCCCCTGCTCAGGTGGACTCAGCAGGATAGGGCAACTAAGTGATTCAATAGGTAGGGGGAGGGGTGCCGGCAGCGTACTCGAGGTAGGGGAGACTGGCCTTTTCAGAGCTACAAAGTTTGGTCACTGTCTGCATCCCCACTAAGAGCCTCCACAGAAAAAGAGGGCTCTAGCAGTCAGTGCCATCTGTAGCCAGCAGACCCCCGCTCAGGATCAGAGTATAGCAGAGAAGGTTCTCCATCAGTTGGAGACTGGACAGTGAACTCCCCTGGCTGGTGCTGTAATAGTAGGAGTGCTTGTTCATGAAAAGGTGGCATCTGGGACTCCCATCTCCCAGGTGGACTGAATCCCCACTGATTTTCACCACCAGTTGCTGTGCAGGCTCCTCTTCACATTTTTGTTGCTCTTTGTTGGGGCTTCCTGTACAGGGTTGAGATTTCATGCTCCTGGGGGAAGAGAGTTTTGCAGCCCTGACATCCCTCTGGCCACTGCTACACCTTGGTGCTGGGGGTAGCCTTTCTGTATCTCTGTCCTTTTTATCAGTCTCTATGTGGCTTCTTCTGTAAATCCTTGGTTTTAATATTTCAGGTTGAGCTAGCCTTTAGTTGGTTATACAGGCTGATTGCTCTATAACTTAGCTATAAATGCAGTTTGGAGTCCGGAGCATGTGAGTATAGCTTTCACCTACTTTGTAGTCATCTTGGAATTCCCGGAAAGTACTCTTTTAGTCTGAGATTGGTTGAATCTGTGGATGTGAAACCCATGGATATGGGAGGCATTATTTTATTCTTGTTTGGTAGGATAGTCTAGCAAAAATGTTTGTGTTTGTTGTTTTCCAAAAATTATAATTACGCACTTATTTTCTTTAGCAATTAAAGGGTTATTTAAAATTTGTATTTTGTATTGTGGATAGTTTTGGTAAGCTGTAGTTTTGGGGAATTCACCCATTTCATCTAAATTTAAAATTTATTGGCTAAAAGTTCTTCATTACCTTGTAATCTTTTAAGTATCTTCGGAATTTAAAATGGCCTTGGTTATTTGGACCATCTTTTTTTCCTAAGTCTAGCAATGGGTTTGCTCATTTGGCTTTGCTGCTTCTTATTAGTATTCATGAATATTTTTATTTCCTTTTACTTTAAGGGGTTTCTTTAGGTATTTTCTAAAATTTTATGGTGGAAGTTTAATTAGCTCATTAATTTACAGTCTTTCTAATGTATGTTTTTAAAACTGTATCTCTAGGAAGAAATTTAGTTCATCCTACAACTTAGGTGTAATTTTTATTTTAATTAAGTTAAAACTCTTATAATTTCCTTTCTAATTACTACTTTGACCCATTGATAATTAAGACGTTTACTTCTTAATTTCCAAATACATGAGGTTTTTAATTTTTTAACAGATTTCTAGTTTAAATTTCATTTTTTTTAGAAAGCACACTCTTTTGATTTTAGTCCTTTGGAATGTCATGAGACTTTGTAAACAAAGGCTAGGTTATGATAATTTTTTATTTACTTCTTTTTTATCCTTACCTGAAGACATGTTTATTGAATTTAGAGAGAGAGGAGGGGAGACAGAGGGGGGAAGAGAAACATCAATAGTTTGCCTCTCAAATGCACTGTGACTGGGGACTGAGCCCGCAGCCTAGGCATGATACCTGACTGAAAAATCAAACCTGTGACCTTTTAATTTATGGGAATGACACTCCAACCAACTGAGCCACAATGGCCAGCGTGGTTATGGTTGTTCTTTTAAAAGAAGTTCCAGCCCTGGCTGGTGTGAGTCATGGATTGAGTGCTGACTTGCAAACAGAAAGGTCACTGGTTCAATTCTCAGTTGGGGCACATGCCTGGGTTGTGAGCCAGGCCCCCAGTAGGGGTTGCATGAGAAGCAACCACACACTGATGTTTCTCTCCCTCTCTTTCCCCCTCCCTTCCCCTCTCTCTAAAAATAAATAAATAAAATATATAAAAAAAGAAGTTCCCTATGTGCCTTAAAAAATTAGCAGTCTCCTTGTAAGGTATATATATGTCTAATGAATATGTTATACACCTGAAACAAATAAATATTGCATGTCAAACTGATTGGAAAATAAATTAATTTTTAAAAATCCTGTTTTTTTAAAGTTTTTTAGTACAGTGTTTTATATATACAGTTTTTTAGTACAGTGTTTTATATATATATCTATAAGGTCATATTTGATATTTATATTAGCATTTTCTATATCTTTGTTGATTTGTTGAATACTTGTTCTGTCATTTACTGAGGAAAGTATGTTAATATTCCTAACCATGATTGTGTCATTTCATTTTTGTCTTACATATTTGATTGTTATTTGTTGCATACACAATTAGAATTACTGTATTTCTTTCTTACAAGTTGATGGTTTTTTATCATTGTGGAGTACCCATTTTTCTCTGGTACTATTTTTGCTTCAAAGTACATTTCAAATGATAGTAACATAACTACCTTAGCTTTCCATTAATTTTTGTTTTCAAGTAGCAAATCTTCCTTTTAGTTTTAATTTTTCTGTAATACCTCTCAAGTGATAGAGTTACCTTGTTAATAGCAAATAGTTGTCTTTTTAGCAAGTCTGCTTTTTCTTTAATTGAAGTAAATTTTAGTCCATTTACACTTTGTGTATTTGCATGTGTGTATTTGGATTTTGATTTAAACTTTCCATTTTACTAAATGTTTTCTATTTGTCTTCTTTCTTTTTTTAAGTACATTTTATTGATTATGTTACTACAGTTGTCTCAGTTTTTGTCTCCTCTTTATCCCCCCTCCGCCCTGTACACCCTACCCTCCCAGCATTACTTTCCCTCCTTAGTTCATGTGTGTGGATTGGTTGTACATATGAGTTCTCTGGCTTCCCTATTTCCTATACTATTAACCTCTCCATCTATTTTTTAAAAAATATATTTTATTGATTATGTTATTACAATTGTCCCATTCCCCCCCTTCATTCCCCTCCACCCTGCATACCCTCTCCCACCCAAATTCTCCCTCTTTAGTTCATGTCCATGTCTCATAAGTTCTTTTTTTTTTTAAAGATTTTATTTATTTATTTATCTTTAGAGGGGACGGGACGGAGAGAGGGAGAGAAATATCAATGTATGGTTGCCTCTCGCGCGTCCCCTGCTGGGAACTGGCCTGCAACCCAGTTCATGTTCTCTAAGTTCATGTGCCCTGGCTGGGAATTGAACTGTGGTTGTTTGGTTTGCAGGCCTGCGCTCAATCCACTGAGCTACACCAGCCAGGGCCATGTGTCATAAGTTCTTTAGCTTCTACATTTCCCATACTATTCTTGCCCTCCCCCTGTCTATTTTCTACCTACCATCTATGCTACTTATTCTCTGGACCTTTTCCCCCTCTTTCCTCCTCCCACTCCCCTGTTGCTAACCCTCCATGTGATCTCCATTTCTGTGGTTCTGTTCCTGTTCTAGTTGTTTGCTGAGTTTGCTTTTGTTTTAGGGGGTGGTTGTTTTAGGGGTGGTTGTCCTCTCCATCTATTTGTTATCTACCATTTATGCTTCTTATTTCCTGTACAATTTCCCCCAATCTCTCCCTTCCCCATCTCTGCTGAAACCCTTCATGTGATCTCAATTTCTGTGAACCTGTTCCTGTTCTAGTTGTTCGCATAGTTTGTTTTTGTTTTATTTAGATTCAGGTGTTGATAGTTGTGAGCTTGTTGTCATTTTATTTTTTAAAAAGATTTTATTTATTTATTTTTAGAGAGAGGGGAAAGAGAGGGAGAGGAACATCAGTGTGTGGTTGCTTCTCCCGTGTCCCCCACTGGGGACCTGGCCTGCAACCCATGCATGGGCCCCAACTGGAAGTTGAACCGGCCACCCTTTGGTTCCCAGCCTGCACTCAATCCACAGAGCTACACCAGCCAGGGTGTGTTGTCATTTTATTGTTGATAGTTTTGATCTTCTTTCTCATAGATAA
This sequence comes from Carollia perspicillata, assembly GCA_004027735.1. Taxonomy (NCBI): domain Eukaryota; kingdom Metazoa; phylum Chordata; class Mammalia; order Chiroptera; family Phyllostomidae; genus Carollia; species Carollia perspicillata. The sequence continues at coordinate 88,285 of PVKM010000366.1, forward strand.
GTCTCTTTAACATTTCATATAATAAGGGCTTGGTGATGAACTCCTTTAGCTTTCCTTTGTCTCGGAAGCAGTTTCTCTGCCCTTTTATTCTAAGTGATAGCTTTACTAGTTAGAGCAATCTTGGATGTAGGTCTTTGCTTTTCAGGACTTTGAATACTTCTTGCCAGCTCCTCTGTGCCTGCAAGATTTCTTCTGAGAAATCAGCTGATAGTCTAATGGGAACTCTTTTGTAGGTAACTGTTTACTTTTGTCTTACTGCTTTTAAGATTCTCTCTTTATCTTTAACCTTTGGTGTTTTAATTATGTGTCTTGGTATGGTCCTCTTTGGTCCAGTTTATTTGGGGATTTTTGTGCTTCCTGGACTTCTATGTCTATTTCTTTCACCAGATTGAGGAAATCATCTTTCATTAATTTTTCAAATAAATTTTTCTGTTCTTCCTCTTCTCCTTCTGGCATCCCTATGATTTGGATGTTGGAACATTTAAAGGTTCCTAAGCTCTCCTCTTTTTTATGAATTCTTGGGTCTTCTCTGTGTACAGGGTGAATGTTTATTCCTTCCTTTTGTTCCAAATCATTGATTTGAATCCCAGCTTCCTTCCCTTCATTGTTAGTTTCCTGTATATTTTTCTTTATTTCACTTTGAATAGCCTTTACTTCTTCCTTTATTTTGTGGCCACACTCAGTTTTTTCTCTGAGCATCCTAATTATCAGTGTTTTGAACTTTAGCAGATTGACTATCTCTTTGTCACTTAGTTCTTTCTCTGGACTTTTGATCTGATCTTTCATTTGGGCCATAATTTCTTTGTCTCCTCAATTTGTCTGCACATTGTAAGGAGTGACTGCCAGAAAACTGAACTGTGTGGAAGTCTGACAACCAAGGAGTTAAAGAAGAAACATTCATCCAGACAGGAGGGGCAGAGATGGGTAACGGAGATAGAGAGGATGTGTGGTGAGGTAGGGCTGATGGAAGGGTCAGTCCTTCAGTCAAGTGTGATAAAAATTGGGAGGGACAACCATGGAGTGAGCAATCCAGCTCCAGGATAGACATTTCAACCTGGGGCTCTAGCACTGGGAAGTAAAGTCTCAAACCTCTGACTGTAAAAACCTATGGGGTTGCAGTGGTGGATGAAACTGCCAGTGTCTCAGGAGAGTCCACTTGAGGGGCCTGTGAAGTACTAGAGTGTATGCAATTCTACCCTCTTGGGGTATCAACACTAGGGCAGCAGCTGGAAGGGCTCTAGTCCCTTGCAGGAGGAGATGGAAGCACTGAAAGCAGGGTGAGACCTTGCAGGTGGCATTGTTCCCTCTCTGACCCCTCCCCTACACACAGCTACGAAGCCTGCCCTGGCGAATACCTATGAGTGGCTCTTTTTTTTTTTAATGATTTCTATGTCCTTTTTTATACTGTTGAAGTTCTCTCAAGGTTCATCTATTCTTCCTCTAAGTTCATTGAGCATCCTTACAACTAGTGTTTTGAATTGCTCATCTGGTGGGTTGCTTGTCTCCATTTTTGTATGGTTGGTTTTTTTTTTTTTTTTTGAGTTCTCTTCTTTCATTTGATACATGGTTTTTTTCCTCCTAATTTTCACAGTCTCCCAATGATGTTTCTATTCATTAGATTGAGCTGCCACATCTCCTGGGCTTGGTAGAGTGGCCTAATATAGTAAGTGTTCTGTAGGTTCCAGTGGCACAGCCTCCCTTTTTCCTGAGCCAGGTACTCCAGGTGTGACCCACACACACCTACCCCGTGTGGGCTGTGTATGTCCTCATGTTGTAGTTGAGCCTTGATTACTATTGGCCTGTCAGTGGGAAAGATTTACCCTTCAGGCTGATTGGCTGCAAGGACTGGGTGGTACCACCATGGAGGAACCTGTTTAGGGTCCCATCCCATGGAGTAGGACTTACTTCAGCAGGGCTCTGATGCCCACTGAGTCTGCCCCTTTAGTCTTACTTGTGGTTGGGTGATGCTTTGGTGTGGTCTGTAGCTGTCCACAGGGTGCCCTGGCTCTGGGGCCTCCTATGAGGTGAAGGCCAAGGTCAGCAGCCATCTGTGCTCTGTCCAGGTCCATCCAACATGAGCTACAAAGCAGTCTTCAGATGGCTGCTACTTGTGTTGGGCTTGGAGGTACCCAGGACAGGACAAGCCCCAAACAGAGGCCAGTTGCTGCTAGTACTGGGCCTGGGGCCTCTTTGCAGGAGGCACAGGGTATTCTGAGGCCAGGTGCTGCTTGTTTGAGAGATTTAGGAAAGTCTGAAGCTTGAGCCAAGACAAGCCATTTGTATGGAAAAGCTACTAAGAACATTGTCTATATTTTTTATAAAGAAATTTTAATACTTAGTTAAATAGTGGTTCATTTTGGGGATTATAGTTATTGTACCAATAAATTCAGTGTACTGTGTGTACCACTTCCCACAAAATGTAGAAACCTTGAAATTGAATAGATGCCTTCTTCCTGTTCCTTCCCCAACCTTGTTATAGTTTTAGTATGTGTTACACTTACATACATTGAAAACTTTACTAGATAATATTTAAAGTTTTGATGTAAACAGTCATATGTATATGAACTGAAAAAAAAATTATTATTGTTTTAACCAGTCAGTATCCAGTGAAAGTATTTACATGTTTATCATGCTTTATTTTCTTTTTCTTTATTTTGGAGCTTTGTCCTTGGCTCACTTTTTCCTGTTGCCTGAGGAAAATTGTTTGGTGTTTCCTTTAATGGAAATTTGTTTAAAGATATGTATAGATATGTAATAATAAATAACATAAAGATATGTCATTTATCTAGTTCTTTTAATGATGACTTGCTTTTTGATAGTTTAAGGATTTTTATCTATCTCTTCTACCCCTCTCTCTTTCTCTTTGGTTTTTTGTAGTTTTACTAATGTTCCTACACATGAATTTATTTTTATATACTCTGGATTTATTATGATTCTTCAGTCTATGACTTGTCATTTTTCTTCTGTTTTGAAAGTTTTTAGATAATTTTTCAGTATTATCATTTTAAATGTTGCGTTTGTGATATTTTTTTCTCTCAATCTCTGTGAAGTGTGTGCTAGGTTTGCTTATACTATTTATGTCTTTTGTGTTTCTGTACTAATATTCTGGGTATTTTCTTCTCCTATGTTGTTATTGCCTTCTGATTCTGTTTTCATGTCTAAAACATGATTGATTTTACCCAATGAGTTTTAAAAAAATCTTGATTTTATTTCTGGTATTTTTATTGGTTGTATTAGAATTTTCAGTTCCATGAAGAAATTTTCAGTTTTGTCTTAGATGTATTTGAACATATCATAGTTATTTTGATGCCTGTGCCTGAAATCTTGGAATACAGATTCTTTTTAGACGTAGAACATGTAATAAACTGAAGAAATGTTTAAAAATTAGTGGAAAATATTAATGGAAAGCAACTTATAAAACAGTATTACAATAGGATTTCAATTTTTTTTGAATAGCTACAAACAATTATAACTGATTATTATGACCAAAAGATTCTACCCAACATATGAACAGGATGGTGGGCTTACTCTTGGTTATTTTCATGGATTTCTTATATAATTGAATAAAACTAATATTCTTTTATAAAAACCAAAAACCTAAAACTATACTGAACAAGATGGTGGAAAATAGCTGATGTTTGCTAAAGGCATGATCTATCTTATTGTTACTGAGCCCAACCAATGGGGTGGGGTTTTTACCACTCACTGCCGACCAGGCAAATCTCCAAAGACGCAGTTCAGTGGAACAGAAAGGAATCCTTTATTTAATGGCAAATTTCTGCCTAAAATATCTGGGTAACAAAAGTAAGGGGAAAGAAGTAGTATGACATCAATTACAGTTTCATTACAACTACTACACAGGTTCATGAACTGAAAATAACACAAGAACAAAAATCTGTTCACAGTGCTGACTATTATCACCAAGGTCTTTGGAAGTAATGACAAGTTTCTACCTCAAAGCCCATTCCCCCTAAGACACCCAGAGGAAAATCACTCTGTGACCCTCTGCCAGCTCAGTTCAAGGTTGCTCCAGGAACCTCTTTTGCCACCCAAAAGTATCATGAATGTAGGTGACTTAACTGGTCTCCAGTCACTGTCCACCTTTATGCATCATTTGGAGTCTGTGCCCCAGGCTTCCATTCACAGGCCCACACTGGCTGCCATTGACATGACCCTCTGAACCCAGGTGAGGGGACAAAACCAACTGACTTTTCACTAACCAGCCAGCTCAGTTTCAAAAGTCCTCTCCTAGAATCCAATGAGTGCCACAAGCCAGTGGGAGCACCCAGCCTTCCAACCAGTGAGGGCCAGTGTCGGCCATGTTTGCCTTTTGCCCCTCTTCCAAACACCACGTTTAGTAAGGGGGCAATTTTGGCCATCACACATGCACAGCTCAAATCTCTCCTCCTCTTCTGTGGGAAGAAGTGTGTCCCTCCAGGTTTTAGAACCCCATATACCAATTTCTCTATCTCATTCAGGGGCTAACTTGTGTTCCACCTGTTTCACAAAGCTTCCACAGTTTTATACCAGTCTGCCTCCTTTAGGATTTCAGAATCTTGGCCATAATTAAGAGGACATTATTTATCATTTCTTGCTCAAGCAGTGTTTAATCTTTTTGTTCTGTTAAAACTCTGTCTCCTTTCAAAGAGAAAATAAGTCCCTCATGGGTAGTGACCCCACACCCACTGCCTAGACCCTCAAACCGTAGCACAGTGCTTTGTACACATTAGGTGCTTTGTGAGCAGACGTCACACTTAACTGAGTTAAATCCCAGAAGATTGTCAACTAAAACTTTGAACCTAAACAAAATATGTATCATTGCAGTAGTTTCCTTTAGGCATTTTATATATTTCTTTAACCAATATTAACTTCAGTCTTAAAAATTGGTGGCTAGTTTCAGGGATATGGAAATAAAGGTTTCCAGTTAATTTCAGTTAGGTAAGAACAACACTCAAATACAACTTGTCGATCGTTGAGTTTCATGGTGAGTACAACTGATGCCTCTGGTTAGTGAGAGTCTCCCAATCCAATAATTTTCTTTAAAAAAAAAGGATTTTATTTATTTATTTATAGAGAGAGAGGGAAGGGAAGGAGAGAGAGGGAGAGAAACATTTGTATGAGAGAAGCGTCGGTTACTTGCCTCTCGCACACCCAGCAAGCTGCTGACAAATGGGCTTGACGGAGTCTCTCATGGGAGTTTTCATGGCAGTGTCTTACCATCCCTACCAAAAAGCTGGAGACTTTTGGGATCCTAACCCAGTTCAGATGCAGAGGCTGCCAGGGCATTGGCATGATGTCCAGGGTACTGAAAGACAACACCAGCCTGTCTGAAGTATGCCTTATTATGTCATTTGGGATTGAGAAGTTGAGCTTTGATTATGTTGTCCAAGGCCTTGTGGTACTGCTGGGTTTTCATATATGCTGCAGATCTGTTTCTGTATAAGATGTAGTTCTGAGAGTCAACATCCAGAGCTTCATTGTATGGAACAATAGCTGTGTGGAAATCTCCATCATGACCAGACTGGACCATCAGGACTTCTCTGGCCAATAATCTTTAGCACCAAAGAGAGGAATCAGCGCCTGCCAGTGTGGTGACTCTGCGTAGGCTCAGCCCCTTGGCTCCAGTGCAGGTGGCAGTGACTTCTCCATTCCCTGCAGGGCAGGGCTGTGTCCACCTCTAGCCAACAGTCTCACCAGCCAGGCACGGGCAGGCTCCTTGTGCCATGTTGCCACTGCAACCTGCTCCCTAGGTGTTATTTTTTTTTAAGATTTTATTTATTATTTTTAGAGAAAGGGGAAGGGAGGGAGAAAGAGTGGGTGAGAAACATCAGTGTGAGAGAAAATCATCTATTCATTAGTTGACTGTTGCATACAACTAATAAATTGGGGGAACCACAACCCAGTCACGTGCCCTGACCAGAAATCGATCCTGGGCTTCTTGCTTTTCAGCACAATGCCTAACCAGCCGAGCAACGCTGATCAGGACTGTTTTTTCCCTTGACTCTGCTGGTTTTCTGTCATGCTGTCTTGACTCTTCATGTGTTTGGTATTTTTTATTACACTGAAATGAACTAATACTAGAAATTATTGAGAGTTCTGGCCCAGATGGAGGTTTAGGTAGAGACCTTTTGCTTCCTCGCACAACCAAAAGGAGGGTAACAACCAATCTTAAATCAGTAAACAACCAAAAGTGCCAGAGAATCAAACTGCATGGAACTCTGACAACACAAGAATTTTAAAAAATCAACCAGAACAACCAGACGGGTAAGGCAGTGTACTGTGCTGGCTGATTCAGAAGAGCCCCTGCAATGCAGCTGACCTTGGGGCTGGCTGCCAAGCTTGACAGGCTGCGAGGGAGGGGCTGACTTAAGGGGACTCAGGTGGCTGTGGGCTACATTTGTTGCAGTAGTAGGAGAAGCTCCCAGTCTCACACGAGAGTCAGTTGAGAAGTGCGCTAGAGAGGAGCAGGGGAGCTGCCTTGTTCCCCCTCTGGCTCCTCCCCTACAGGCAGTGCTGCAGCTGGGTGAGACCTAAGGCTCTGCCCCTTTACAACCTATCAGTTGCATCAAGACAAAGAAATATGGCCCAAATGAAAGAACAGTAAAGCCTCAGAAAGAGAACTGAGTGAGGAGATCACCAACCTATCTGATGGACAATTTAGAGCCCTGGTAATCAAAATGCTCACAGATATGATTGAGCTTGGTTGAAAAATGAAAAAACAAATGAAGGATACCCAAAAAGTGAAATAAAGCAGAATGTTCAGGGAATCAACAGTAACAGGAAGGAAACCAGGACTCACAGCAACAACTTGGAACAAAAGGAAAAAAATAAACATCCATCCAGAACACAATGAAGAAACAAGGGTTCAAAAAAAATGAAGAGACTCTTACAAACTTCTGGGACAGCCTGAAATGTTCCAGTATCTGAAATATAGGGGTGCCAGAAGGAGAAGAGGAAGAGCAAGAAATTGAAGACTTATTTGAACAAATAATGAAAGAAAACTTCCCCAGTCTGGTGAAGAAAGTAGACTTCTGGAAAGTCCAGGAAGCCCAGAGAGTCTCAATGAAGTTGGACCCAAAGAAGAACACACCAAGACACATCATCACGTTATGTTACCCAAGATTAAATATAAAGAGAGAATCCTAAAAGAAGTGAGAGGAAAGGAGAGAGTTACCTACAAAGGAGTTCCCATTAGACTATCAGTTGATTTTTCAAAAGAGACCTTACAGGCAAGAAGGGGCTGGAAAGAAGTATTTGAGGGCATGAAAGGCAAGGACCTAAATCCAGGATTACTCTATCCAGCAAAGCTATCATTTAGAATGAAAGGGAAGATAAAGTGCTTCCCATATAAGGCCAAGTTAAAAGAGTTCATCATCATCAAGCCCTTATTATATGTAATGTTAAAGGGACTTATCTAAGAAAAAGAGGATCAAAACTATGAACAGTGAAATGACAACAAACTCAAAACTATCAATAAGTGAACCTAAAAGAAAAGAAAAACAATGAAAACAAAAAAACTAAGCAAACAACCAGAACTGGAACAGAATCAGAGAAATGGACATCACATGGAGGGGTTTCAGTGGGGAGGGGGAAGGGTGAATGCCCTCACTATCACATCAGCTCTTTGATAGCTTCAGACACATTTTGAAAATTAAAAGAAATACTCATAGTTAACATCAATTGTTAAGAGTATTTTAAATGAGGTGTTAAAATAACTAATGCCAGAACTAGTAAAATATCATTTTAAAAATATTGACATCAATATAAAAGTTTAATGTTGACATTTAAGATTAAAATATTAAATATTTTATTTTAGGTGTTCAGTTATAAAAATTATTATTTTTATAGGGGTTCTCAGAAGTAGTGTTTATTTGATTTATTTTTAAGAAATGTCAGTCAGTGCCAGAATCTGAATTTTAAACTGTTTCCTTTTATTTGTGTCACTGTGCATGTAAGTAGAAAAATGATTGGGAGTGCTTTATTAGTAGGGGTTTGACTATTCAGTCAATAATGAGAATTTGTTAATGTTTTTGTTGCTTATTAGTTGAAGTAGGCATTAAAGGGATCTCTTTAGAAAAAAAGTTTCTGATTTTATTTATCATTGAAAAAGCTTTATTGAAAACTACAAAATGACGTTACTTTTATTTATTTACTTTTAGGTTGGGCTCATGTGGTTTGTGCCCTGTATATTCCAGAGGTACAATTTGCCAATGTTTCTACAATGGAACCAATTGTTTTACAGTCTGTTCCACATGATCGTTATAATAAGGTACAGTGGACATTATTTTATTGATATTTGAATATAATTTTTTTGTTTTTAAGATGGGAAGTATGAAGGATTTTTTTGTATTCTGTTTTAATTAATGGCCTACATTAGAAAATTTAAGGTATAGATTTCCATCAAATTTCAAAGAAATTTGGACAAAGTATAGTTATTATGGTAAGGTAACAATTACTAAAATAGGTTACTGAGTTCATAGGAGTACAAAATAAGTAAACAAAATTATATTACCATATTTTGTTAAGTATTATGCACACTTTTCTCCCAAAGTTTTGAGGGAAAAATAAGGATGTGCATTATACATGGGTACAATGAGTACATACCATGGGTATAATAATGGGTATAATAATCCTGTGTGTAATGCGCACAAAAGTGTGGTGTGTGTTATACATGGGAGTGTAATTATACACAGCAAAATACGGTACCTTTTAGACTAACCTAGGTATTTAGACTAACATTTATATGACTTTGTAGACCCTATAGATTTGTCTTTTTAAGACATGATGACATTCTGTGTTCTTTTAGACATCAAGATTTTATTGAATTAGTGATTATTTGGTGTAAATAATGTGATATCATATATCCTTTTTTTCCTTTTAAATTCTCATCTGAGGATATGAGAATAAAATAAAAAATATTCATTCCTTTTTTATTTTAGAAAGGTGGGATGAAGAGAGGGGGGTGGGAGATAGAAACATAAGTAGGTTGACTTCTGTATGTGCCCTCAACTGGGGATTGAACTCAAAACCTGGGTATGTGCCCTGACTGGGAGTTGAACCTGCAAACTTTCTCGAGTGTGATGCTCCAACCAACTGAACTACCCAGCCAGGGCTCATACATCCTTTCTTAAAAAATAATTCCATTGTAGAATATTGCTCCTTTCCACTCCTCAAAATTGTTTTCTCCCACCATGATAGGATATTTGTTGTAAGCTTTTCTAAAACCTTAGTTAATGTTTGCTTTCTCCCCTATATATTTTTTTACTTCATACATATGTTTTTCCATTTCTTTTGCATGTTAGAAGATTTTTCTGTTTCCCAGTGTATCTTTTAGTGTTACCATTTATTTGAGATACCTGTTGATTTACTCCTTCTGTGGTAGAAAATATCACTGCAGCGAATTCTAAGGTTTCAGATATTTTTGTATTAAACATTCATAATACAGATTATTAATATTAAAAAATGAAAATATGGAAAAGTAAATAGAAAAATATAAGACAGAAATCATCCAGAATTTTCTTACTCAGATCCTGCTAGTTTTTGGTATGTGTATTTTTATATATATACATACAATATACTTGTAAAAGATTTGGATTACATTGATTATACTGTTTTGTGTGTTTTTCAAAATTATTAACCTGAATATTTTTTGTGTCAATAAATTTATATTTTTTGCCATAATTTTTAGTGGATAGTTAGCATGTAATACAGAGTATTGTTAGTTTTGATAAACTGTGATTTAATTAAAGAACCCTTTTTCATTGAAGTGCATTATTCGCTCTTTGTCATATACATAACAATCCCTGTGTAAAAGGGAATGAACATTTTGGAAGCTTCAAAAAGTATATTGTATGAAATTAAAATACATTAAAATAATAAATTACAATAAAGTAGGGTTGATTCCAGGGGCTCAAGGATGGTTCAGTATGTATAAATTGATCAAGGTGGACACCACATTAAAGTGTAAAAATTATATGATCTTATCAATAGATGAAGAAAAAGCATTTGATAAGATATAACATTCAATAATGACTAACACACTCAATAATATGGGGATAGAAGTAAAGTACCTGAGCATAATAAAGGCTATATATGACAGACCCCCCGCTAACATCATACTCAATGTTGAAAAACTTTGAATTTCAGAAAAACTCTAAGATCATGAACAAGACAAAGATGCCCAAGCTCGCCACTGTTACTCAACATAGTATTAGAAGTCTAGCCAGAACAATTAGCAATTAGACAAATGAAAGGAATAAAAGGCATCCAAATTGGGAATGGAGAAGTAAAATTTTCACTTTTTGCAGGTGGTGTGATTCTTTATATAGGAATTCCTGAGGACTCCACGAAGGAACTATTAGAAACAATAAACAAATACAATAAAGTTGCAGGATACAAAATCAATGCAGAAAAAATACATTGTGTTCTTATGTACTAACAAAAATTCCTTTTGCATTTGCCACAAAAAGAATAAAATAACCTAGGATTAAATTTTACAAGGGTGTGAAGGACCTTATACACTGAAAATTATAAGGTGCTATTAAAAGAAATCAAAGAAGATACAACGAAAAGGAAAGGTACAGTCATGCCTCAGTACTCACTGGCTTTAGAAATTGTCAAACCCTGTACTTGTCACATTTTGACAAGAAAAAAATGTTGCAGCCCTTGCTGCTTGCTTACTACTTGGCACCCCCCTCTGGCGGTGAAACAGAGTTTGAACCATCAGTCTCACAGTAGCTTGCAAACAGTTTTGTACTCATCACTTTTGACATTGTCAGGAGTTCTGGAACAAATTAATGATGAGTATAAAGGTAACACTGTATTCCATGTTCATGGATTGGAAGAATCAACACAATTTAAATGACCATATTATTCAAAGCAATATACACATTTAATGTAATCCCCATCAAAATATCAATGACATTTTAAAAAGAAGTACAGCATGATTTATTTGGAACCACGAAAGACTCCATATAACTAAAGCGATTCTGAGAAGAAAGAACAAAGCCAGAGGTATCACGCTGTCTGACTTCAAATTATACTACAAAGTGACAATACTCAAAACAGCATAGTTTTGTTGGCAGAAAAAAGACACACATATCAATGGAACAGAGTGGAGAACCCAGAAGTAAACCCACATATATTTGGGCAAATAATTTTGACAAAGGAGCCAAAATTATACAATGGAGAAAAGATAGTCTCTTCAGTAAATGGTGTTGGGAAAATTGGAAATCCACATGCAAAATAATAAAACTAGACTGCTATTTGTCACAATACACAAAATTTAACTCAAAATGGATCAAAGACTTAAATATAAGACCCCAAACAATAAAATACACAGAGGGAAACATAATTTACAAACTTATGAACATTAAGTCCTAGAGAGGATTTTACGAATTTGACCTGAGAGGCAATAATGTAAAAGCAAAAATAAATGAGTGGGATTATATCAAACTAAAAAGCTTCTGCACAGCAAATGGAACCATCAACAAAATAAAAAGTCAGCTCACCAAATGGGAGAAGATATTTGCAAGCAACACTTCCCGTAAGGGGTTAATATCTGAACTATATAAAGAACTCATACAACTCAACAGCAAAAACCAACAGTCCAATTAAAAAATAGCCCTGACTGCTGTGGCTCAGTGAATTGAGTGCTGGCCTATGAACCAAAGGGTTGCTTGTTTGATTCCCAGTCAGGGCACAAGCCTGAGATGGGGGCCAGGTTCCCAATAGGGAGTGCATGAGAGGCAACTGCACATTGATGTTTCTCTCCCCCTTTCACCCCTCTCTAAAAATAAATGAAACCTTTAAAAAATAATAAAATAAAAAATGGGCAGAGGGCCTGAATAGATACTTTTCCCAAGAAAACATACAAATGGCCAAGAGATATATGAAAAGATGCTAAACTTCTAGTTATGAGGGAGATGCAAATCAAAACACAGTGAGATACTGCATCACATCTGTTGTACAATGGCTGTTACCAACAAGACAGATATTGTTGGAGAGGTTGTGGAACTCTCATTCACTCCTGGTGGGAATATAAACTGATACAGCCACAATGGAAAACAGTATCAAAAGGCCTCAAAAATTAAGATTATAAGATCCACCAATCCCTCTTTTGGGTTTGTACCTCAGAAATTTGAAAACATTTATCTGTAAAAATATGTATCCCTATGTTCATTGCAGCATTATTCATGGTGGCTCAGACATAGAAACAACCAAACTGTCCTTTGTTAGATGACTGGGCAAAGAAGATATGGTATATATATATATACAATGGACTACTACTCAGTCATAAGAAAAAAGAAAATACTGCAATTTGTGACATCATAAATATACATTGAGAATATCATGCCAAGCAAAATAAATCACATGAAAAAAGACAATCATGTGATTTCATTCATATGTGGGATATAAAACTGAAAGAAATGAACAGACACGAAAAACAAACAAAACTCATAAACACAGACAACATATGGTGGCTACCAAAGGGAAAGGGGTTTAGGGGGAAGTTAGAAAAGGGTAAAGGGGGCCAAACGTATAGTAATGAAGGAGACTTGACTGTGGGGGGTGGGCACACAATGCACTATACAGATGATGTATTATAGAATTGTATACTTGAAACCTATATAGTTTTATTAACTAGTGTCACCCTAATAAACTCAACAACATTTAATTAAAAAATTTGAAAATACAGAAAAAAAAAATAGAAAAAGAAAGACAACAATCATCCCAAATCTCCGTGTTCAGATCCTTTCAGATTTTTTGTGCACATTTTTACATATACTATATATACTTTGTAAAGATTTTGTGTTATAATCAAAATTTTGATTATATTATTTTGTGTTTCTGAAAATTATTAACCCGAACATCTTTTTGTGTCAATAAGGTATATTTTTGCCATTATTTTTTGTGGGTAGTTAGCATGTAATACAGAGTATTGTTAGTTTTGATAAACTAATTTAATTAAGGAACCTTTTATTGTTGAAGCACCTCATTTGATGTTTGGCAAGTACATACCAACACAATCTCTGTGTGAAAGGGTGTAAACATTTTGGAAACTTAAATAAGTGTATTATGTGAAATTGCCCTCTAGAATGCAGTTTCTAATTTATACTACGTTAGTTATGTGCGAGATAGCACATAGCCTTCTCTTATTATTCAGCATATCTCCTTATACAGTTTAACCACTGTATATTACTATTAAAACAGTGTTTGTCATTCTTTTTAGTGAAAATATTAGGATGTTTGAATTTTCTTCGAGTATTGGGAACATTAAGTATTTTAAAGATATCTTTAAAAGTTACTAATATTTGTTAATTGACCTTGAATAGCTTTTTTTCTTTTAACATTGTAATGTTCCTATTTTTTCTTTTGAAGTGTTTTTATATTAGAGATGTTATTATTTTGTATTATATACTTGCTTTGTATGTTGTGATCATAACTTAACACTTGATTTTAATCTTTGACTATATTTTCATGGTTTTACTGTTATTATAGCAGGTTAGGTTTTTGGTTCAGAAATTTAAATCTGTTATATAATTTACACATAATTCTTTATTGTTTCTGCTATTTATTTATTTATTTATTTACTTACTTACTTACTTACTTACTTACTTTCAGGGAGAGGGAAAGGGAGGGCGAGAAACATCGGTGTATAGTTGCTTCTTGCTCACCCCCAACTGGGGACCTAGCCCACAATCCAGGCATGTGCCCAGACCTGGAATTAAACCAGTGACCCTTTGGTTCATAGGCCCGTGCTCCATACACTGAGCCATACCAGCTAGGGATGTTTCTGCTTTTCATACTATGCGAAGAAAATCTTTCTTAACACTAAATGTATAAATAACTTTTGTGCTTTCAAAGTTCATATTTTTAAAAATTTTTAAGTATTTTTTTTGACTATGCTATTACAGTTGTCCCATTTTTTTCTCCCATTTATTCCCCTTTGCTCTGCACCCCTCTCCCACCAGCATTTCACCCTTTAGTTCATGCCATGGGTCATACATGTAAGTTCTTTGGCTTTTCCATTTCCTATATTATTCTTAACCTCCTCCTGTCTATTTTGCACCTACCATTTATGCTTCTTATTCCCTGTACCTTTTCTCCTATTCTTCCCCTTTCTCTTACAATTTCTGGTAACCCTCCATGAGATCTCCATTTCTGTGATTTTGTTCCTGTTCTAGTTGTTTGCTTAGTTTGTTTTTAGGTTCAGTTGTTGATTGTTGTGAATTTGTTGTCATTTTACTGTTCATAGTTTTGGTCATCTTCTTTTCCTTAGATAAATCCCTTTAACATTTCATATAATAAAGGCTTGGCAATGATGAACTACTTTAACTTAACCTTATCCAGGAAGCGTTTTATCTGCCCTTCCATTCTAAATGTTAGTTTTTCTGGATAGAGTAATCTTGGATGTAGGTCCTGGTCTCTTTTCCTCTTGCTACTTTTAAGATTCTCTCTTTATCTTTCCTCTTGGGTAATGTCATTATGATGTGCCTTGGTGTGTACTTCCTTGGGTCCATCTTCTTTGGGACTCTCTGAGCTTCCTGGACTTCTTGAATGTCTATTTTCTTTGTCAGATTGGGAAAGTTCTTCATTAGTTCTTCCAAGAAGTTTTCAGTTTCTTTGTGTTCCTCTTCTCCTTCTGGCACTCCTGTGATTCAGATGTTGAAATGTTTAAAGTTGTCCTGGAGGTTCCTGAGCCTCTCTTTATTTTTTTGAATTCTTGTTTCTTCATTCTGTTCTGCTTGAATATTTATTTTTCTTTTTGCTCCAGATGGTTGATTTGAGTCCCAGTTCCCTTCCCTTCACTCCTGGTTCCCTATATATTTTTCTTTAATTCACTTTGCATAGCCTTCACTTTTTCCTCTATTTTGTAACCATGCTGAACTACTTTTGTGAACATCCGGATTACCAGTGTTTGAACTCTGCATCCCACAGGTTGGCTGTGTCTTTATCGCTTAGTTCTATTTTTGGAGCTTTGACTTGTTCTTCCATTTAGGCCATATTCTTTGTCTCAGCATTCCTGTTACATTTTAAAGGATGGAGCCTTAGGTGTTTGCCAGGGCAGGGCAACCCACTTTGCTGCATTGTGGTGCTTTATGGGGAGTGGTCTGTGAGGGAACAGTGCTGCTTGCTCAGCTCTCTGCTAGCTTTCATTCACTTCCCCTGCTACCCACAAGCAAATCGGGCCCTTCTGGTGTTGATTCCTTTGGTGTGTGGGCTTGTGTATGTTCTGGGGCCCTGTGGGTCTCTCCAACAAATTGTCCTGTGAGACTGGGAGCCTCTCCTGCTGCTGCAACCTCCTCAGACTTTTACAGTCAGAGTTTTTGTAGCTTTCTTTTCCTCTGCTGGTATCTTGGGTTGGGCAGTCTGTCTTGCTCCCCTGTTGTTCCTCCTAGTTTATTTGCATGCAAATGTGGGACTACCGGGTCCTCCATCCACCTCCTTGCATGGTGTCTTCTCCGTCCCACCTACTGATCTGGAAGAATGTTTCTTCTTTAACTCCTTGGTTGTTGGACTTGCATACAATTCAATTTTTTAGCAGTTGTGGTTATTTTTTTGTTTTTTAATTTGTTGTTATCTTTCTTTTGGTTGTGGGAGGAGGCAAAGTGTATCTACATATGATTCCATCTTGGCCAGAAGTCTGTCAAAGTTCACTTTTAAAATACTTGTTTTTCCTTTTAATTTTGAAATAATTTCAAACTTCTGTAAAGGTTGCATTAACAGTAAATGAGCCCTGGTTGGTGTGGCTCAATTGATTGAGTGCCAGACTGTGGACCAAAGGGTCTCCAGTTTGATTCCCAGTTAGTGCACATGCCTGGATTGCAGGCCAGGTCCCCCATAGGGGGCACTCGAGAGGCAACCACGCATTGATGTTTCTCTCCCTCTCTTTTTCCCTCTTTTCTCCTCTCTAAAAATAATTAAGTAAAATTAAAAAAACTAAACAGTACATGCAAAGAACTTTTCTTCTTTAAAACGTTTGAGAGCAATTTTTCAGTATGATACTGACACTCCTGAATGCTGTAGTATTTCATATAAAGAAGGACTTTTTACCACATGACCAGACCATGTCCATAAAAATCAAGAAATAAACATTTTTGCATTATTTCTGTGTAGTCTATAGACCTCATTATTATTTTCCTAATTTTCCAGTTTTTTTCAGTAATGGTTTTCATAGCCAAAGGATTGCAGAATGCATTTTGTCTCTTAAGTCTGCTTTAATCTTAAATAGTAACTCAGTTTTTCTCTGGCTTTTATAAAATTGATACTTCTGAAGACTACAGCCCAGATATTTTAATGGAATGTCCCTTGTTTGGATTTTTTTTGATGTTTCATCATTACTTAATTCAGATTATGTGCTTTTGGCAGGAATATCACAGAAATGATGCTGAGTTCTTTTCATTACATCTTAACAGTTAATACATGATTTAATTTTTTTCTATTACTAGTCATGTTATCTTGATCACTTGGTTAAGGTTGTGCCTGCAAGCTTTCTCCAGTGGGAAGGTAATCTTTTTTCCCCTAATAATCAGTAAGCATTTTATGGGGAAATACTTTGTATGTTAATACCTTGTTCTTTATGCCTTTTACCCACTAAATCTAGCATCCATTATTGTTCCTTGGCTTAATTAATTTATTGCTGGATCAGTGGCAAATGGTGCTTTTCTAATTCCAACATTTTTAAAAAAGATTTTATTTATTTATCTTTAAAGGGGAAGGGAAGGAGAGAGGGAGAGAAATATCAATGTATGGTTGCCTCTCATGTGTCCCCTCCTGGGAACTGGCCTGCAACCCAGGCATGTGCCCTGACTGGGAATTGAACCAGCGACCCTTTGGTTTGCAGGCCCGCATTCAATCCACTGAGCTTACACCAGCCAGGGCTAATTCCAACATTTTTTATATTCATCAGTTGGCATTCCACTTTCAGAAAAAGCTTTCTCCAGTCTCCGGTTATTTATTTTATTTTACTGTATTTTATTTTCATTTAAAACTTTATTTATTTATTTTTTAGAGAGATGGGACAGGAGGGAGAAAAAGAGAGGGGAGAAACATTGACGTGAAAGAAACATTGATAGGTTTGCCTCTTGCATACATCCCGACCGGGGGACTGAACCTGCAACCTAGGCATGTGCCCTGACTGGGAATTGAACTAGCGACCTTTCACTTTGTGGGACAATGCCCAACAAACTGTACCACACCAATCAGGGCCTTTCTCCAATTATTTATATTAGTATGGATAGATATCTACTATGTATTACTAGTTTATTTTAATGGGTCATTTTTCATTGCTGATGTTTGTTTTGATGCTCACAGTATATCAGGTTTTTCTTGTGGGACCACTTCAACCTGACTTCTATGTCTTTAGCCATGCTTCTTCCATTCTGTTAACTGCTCTTTACTTCTGCCACAATAATATATTACTGGCTTATCTTGTATCATTCCTGCCCTAGACCTAGAATCACCATTTCTTGTTTTAGGGGATAATGGTACTTAGAATCCAAAGTGACACTAGGTATGCTCATTGTTATTGGGGTATTGCTTCTCTTAGGCCCTTTTAATGGGGATAGCTAGGAAAAAGATGTGGGTATATGTATATAGATACACAGATACACATACATTCACATCTGTATTTTTTTCTATACTCATCCTCATATATTGAAGACTGAGGTCAGAAGATTGATTCTTCTGCTTCGATATATAGTTATATACGTGCTCACAGATCTATTTTTATTCCTATATCAATTGATACTATATAGAGAGAACCATAAACTTGTAGTAACTTTCTAAATCTATACAATATTAGAAGTATTAGAAAAAACCTAATGTTTTTCATTTTCTATTTGTTACTTGACTCCCATTTATCCTCAGTGTACTTACTTGATCAATTCTCTTGTATTAACAAATCTTTTATTGGTGCCATCCTTTAATGCAGAGCTCATTCTAACTTTATTCAGGCTCCACAGCTCACCATGGATTGCAGCTGCGTCCCTGCATAGCTGACTCTGTTACCCCACTCCCTCCCACCCATCTCCATGGTTGGTCTCCTCACCTTTTCCAGTTTCTACCACCTCATTCTTAACACTGACTCTCTATCCTCAAGCCTCTCATGGGAGCCAGCCCTACTGTGTCTCTGACAGTGTGGGACTGCCCTCTCCTTCCCAGAGTGGGTGATGCCATGTTTGGCTCCAACCTCAGGATTTTAAGAAAACTGAATTATTCAAGGAGTAAGGGAGGGTTGGTAGAGAGAAGAATGAACTACTTTGACTTAAATCTTTTATCCATTTAATTTAAGAATATAGTGTGGTGTGCATCAAACATTTTCCTTCTCACCTATTAGGCAGTTTTTTCAATATTATTATTAGATAATCTATGTTTTTCACAGTGATTTGAGTTATCCTTTGAATCATTATTGAATTCTTGGGTATTCTTCACATTTTTCTTGTTCCAATGATGTGTCTGTCTGTTATCCTAGTAGCACACTATTTTAAATTATTGTGGCTTTATATAAACATATCTTAGTAAATGGTAGAAGAGACACTGGCATGTCTTTCTCCAGATGAACAGGATTAACAAACTATACTTTTTATTATACTAGCATCACAACAAAATATTATGTTGGGGAAGAATTAATCTTTATTTCTTTATTTTTCATTTTTTATGCTGTTACAGTTGCCCCTACTTTTTCCCTCATTGTCCACCACCAGAAAGCCCCTACTCCCTCTGCACCCCCAGGCCATCACCACAGGCATATATGTTCTTCAGCTAATCTCTTCAAAGAATTTATCTTTTAATGATATTGAATCTTCATGTTTCAGAAACATGGTGTATCTCTCCATTTATCAAGTTTTTTCTTTTCTCTTTGGTGTTTTCCTTGTATGTGGTTGCTATATATGTTTCTTGTATTTTTTTATGGTTGTTGATTTGTTTCATATAGTTAACCTTAAACATTTAATATTCTGTCTTCACAGATGTTTAGGTTAATAGCTTGCATGTTATTTCTGAAATGATAGGGACAATTGGAATATGGATCATTGAGTTTGGGAAAACATGAATCCTTAATGGATGGTCGTAAAGAATAATTTGGAGAACATTTATTAAGGTAGTAGATACTTACTGTTGATCTGCTTTGTACCAAGCATTGTGCTAAACACTAGGAATTCAAAGATGCAAAAAAATACAGGGTTTTCTCAATGTGACACCCAATTAGTCAATTAAATAATAATTACAATGTGTGGAAAGAATAGTAATGTATATTATAAGTAATAAATATAAATGAAGTGTTATGGAACATAATGAAAGGCGGGATTATTTTTGCCTAAGGAATTGAATAAGGTACATAAAGAGGTTATAAGGTCCTTGCAAAGTAACTCATAATTTGACCTGTGGAAAAAAGTATCAAGTAATAATTTCAGAAAGAGAAGGTAAACTAAAATAAGGTAGTAGATTTAAATGGTAGGTGGTAGGCAGTTCAGAGAATAATAAATAATTTTGCATTATTGGAAAATTGTGAGATTTAGGAAATTTTGTACATGATAGGAAAGGTAATTTTCTACAATATCTGTAAAAGTATATTGTTAAGTTGCAGAGAATTCACTGTATCACCCTGTTAAGTTTTCTGTATGTGATTAATTATGTAATGGCCAGTTTTTGTACCACTTGTCATCAGATTTGTGTTTTTATTTTTTGACCTCTTACGTTTTCCTGTATCACTTCCTCATTTCACTGACATGTATATTTTGTTAGGAAACATAATGTGGAATACGTTACCTTTAAATGATTTTTTAAAAATATAAACGTGGTTGGTGTTCTTTAGCCATGCAGAAAGCTTTTTAGTTTGATATAGTCCCGTTTGTTTATTCTTTCCTTTATATCCCTTACCCTTGGGGATGTATTGGTGAAAATATTGCTATGTGAGATATCTGCAATTTTCCTGCTTATATTTTCTTTCTTCTAGGACTTTTATGGTGTCACAACTTATATTTAAGTCTTTTATTCATCTTAAGTTTATTTTGGTGTATGGTATAAGTTGGTGGTTTAGTTTCATTTTTTTACATGTGCTTGTCCAGATCTCCTAACACCATTTATTGAAGAGGCTATTTTTACTTCATTTTATGTTCCTGCCCGCTTTGTCAAATATTAACTGCACGGCTAAAGAAAACACCAACAAAATGGAAAGGGAACTAACCATATGGGAAAACATATATGCCACTGATACCTTGGACAAAGGTTTGCTCTCCAAATGCTATAAAGAACTCACACAACTCCATGCCAGGAAGACAAACGATCCTATTAAAAAATGGGCAAAGGATCTGAACAGACACTTCTCCAAGGAAAACATACAGAGGGCCCATAAACACATGAAAAAAAATGCTCAACATTACTAGCCATTAGAGAGATGCGAATTAAAATCTCAATGAGATAACCACTTCACACCAGTTGGAATGGCCATTGTTAATAAATCAACAAACAACAAGTACTGGAGAGGTTGTAAAGAAAAGGGAACCTTAGTACACTGTTGGTGGGAATGCAGACTGGTGCAGCCACTGTGGAAAACAGTATGGAATTTCCTCAAAAAACTGAAGATGGGCCCTGGTTGGTGTGGCTCAGTGGATTGAGTGCTGGCCTGTGAACCAAAGGGTCACCAGTTGAATTCCCAGTCAGGGCACATGCCTGGGTTGCAGGCTAGGTACCCAGTAGCGGGTGTGCGAGAGGCAACCACACATTGATGTTTCTCTCCCTCTCTTTCTCCCTCCCTTACCCTCTCTTTAAAAATAAGTAAAATCTTAAAAAAAACAAACAAACTAAAGATGGAACTGTGTTTTCATCTAGTGATCGCACTGCTGGGGGTATACTGTAAAAATCCTGAATCACCAATTCAGGAGAACCTATGCATCCCAATGTTCATAGCAGCACTATTTACAATAGCCAAGTGCTGGAAACAGCCTGAGTGCCCATCCCTAAATGAGTGGTTCAAAAAACGGTGGTACATTTACCCAATGGAATACTATCCAGAGAAAGAAAGAACTCCTGCCCTTCTCGACAGCATAGATGGAACTAGAGAATTATGCTGAGTGAAATAAGCCAGACAGTGAAAGACAAATACCATATGATCTTACCTATAAGTGGAATCTAATCAACAAAACAAACAAATGAGCAAAATATAACCAGAGACATGGAAATAAAAACAAACTGACAGTGACCAGAGGGGAGGCTGTAGGGGATAACAGGAAAGAAGGGGAAGGCTCAAGCCAAAGAACATGAATAAAGGACTCATGGTCATGGACAGTGGAGGGGAATGGACTGTGGGAGAGTGGGGGTGGGTTGGAGCAGGGGAGCAATGGGGAAGAAGGCAAGACAACTGTAACTGAACACCAATAATAAAAAAAATATATATAAATTTAAAAAAGGAAATACGAAGATTGGGGCAACATAGAGATTTGTTAACATTTTTGAGATGGAAGCCTGTGTTCTTCAGAGTGAAGTAAGCATTTCTTTTAGAAAGCTCCAATTTCCATAGAGATTTGACAAATGATGTATAAAATCTTTATGTCCTTTTGAATAATCTATTAGATGGCTATAAAGGAATGAGGGTTTATAAATATAGGAAGGATAATAGTAGACAAAATAAAGAAGCAAATAAAAAACACTGTAAAATATAATGTCATTGGATTGTAAAAGCTCAAAGATAGAGGACAGCCTAAGAATTGCTAGCCTGACTTACTGTCAATTTTTTTCAAAAGGAATAGTGGTGGACAGCTTTTTAAAAAAGTTTTTATCAATATATTTAGTATTTGGGTGAAAATAATTTGAAAGTGCCAAATACTCTCCTGCACTTTTAGGACTCCTGTTAGTGTCATTAAAGAAAACTAGATTTCAGATTGTGCCACTTACAAATCCATCTACTCATTTATTCAGCATATATAGCATCTCCTAGTATATGTACCAGGCACTGTGGGAAGCATGAGGAATATATCGTTCAATATGGTTGGATAGACATGAGTAAATCAGTGGTGGTTTACTGTGTAGTATGTGCCTGGATTCTAGAGTAGAGACAGTTCACTTAACCTAGTCTAACATGGCTGAAGAAAGAGAGCGTTGGTATCTTAGAAAACATTTCAGCTTCTTTGAATTTTAAAAAGTTAAGAGGTCTTCAGGTGCTGGTTGTGAGGGGAGGAGGCAGAAGGGAGCACATGAGTGGCTACTGATTTTATAGACTGAAAGAGCAAAAGCTTTGAAGTGGGAAGTCGTAGGGAGGATTAGAGGGGGTGGGGAGGGGGAATAATGGTGAAGAGGAAGGGCATAATTGCTGCAACTTTGAATGTGATGTGTAGAATGCTGAGACAGGTTGTCAGGACCAGATTTTCAAGGGCCTCATATATCAAGTTAAGGAGCTTGAACTTTATCTCTAATGAAGAGTTTTTATATTTGGGAGGTATATGCTTAGGTCTGCCTACCATTTTAATGGATAGTGAAGAGAGGGTTGGGAGAGGAAGGATACAAAGAGAAAAAAAGTAGTTACATAGAAACTGTTTAGGCTTTCACAGTATTCCAGAAAGTTAATAATGACTTAGAAGTAGTAGAGAGTGATAGAAATGAAGGGACAGAGACATTTAGGTAATTTGTAAGAGGCTTGATTGACCAAGCTTAGTAATTAGTTTAGTGTGACAAATTAGTTTAATGGGGAAGAAAAATCAGAATGAAATATCAGTTTCAAGAAGGTAAGTAAGTAATAGGCACATCATCCTCACCTGAAATAGAATATATAGAGAGGAGTCAAGTTAACTGACCCATTTCTTAGTACAAAGACACTAAGTTTGAAATTCTCGGCATATCGTGGTTGAATTTATTACCTTGTTTGTAAAACAAGTCTTGTGTCTACAAGTTGTTTGTTAGCATATATTAACAACAACATAATAAGATCCCACAATATAATTCACATTGCTGCCAAAACATTGAACATTTGCTTGTATGTATATCTAATGTATGTTAGGTTTTGCTTGCTACTTTATTCTACTCAAGTGAACACTTAAATTCTTTTTTATTTTTTTGATGGACGGTGGAATCATTTGGAAAAGAGAAACAATCTCACATCAGTGTATCAAAAATTTCTTTTGCCCTTTCTGGTACCTCAGCTCATTCTCAATTTGAATCTCCCTCTGGCTTATCTCTTGTCTTTATCTCCCTCCCTCCTCCCTCCCAATTCTTACATGTACACACTCTATTTTTTTTTTTTTTTAAGATTTTATTTCTTTATCTTGAAAGGGGAAGGGAGGGAGAGAGGGAGAGAAACATCAGTGTATGATTGCCTCTCATGCGCCCCCTACTGGGAACTGGCCTGCAACCCAGGCATGTGCCCTGACGGAATCAAAACTGCAACCCCTTTGTTCATAGGCCCATGCTCAATCCACTGAGCCACACCAGCCAGGGCGCTTATGTCACTTTTTGTTTTAATGTTTATTTGGTGTGTTGGGTACTTTTAGATGATAGATGTTTATATAATCTGTTACGTGTAATTGGCTAAGAGATAAGGTTTTATAAAAACATACTTAAAGATGGATACATTTCTGGGCAATATGATATTAAAACAAGGCAAATCAAATTTGACAAATTGGTTTTCCATAGAACATTATTATAACAAGGGCTTAGATATAAGACCAAAGACTTTATTCTAGTGAGAAATTAAATTTACTAAAACTAGCTAAAGTGCAAATGGGGTGGAAGGAAGGGCTACACTAGGAAGTCTCACAGCATACATGGGGAATTGGACTTGAAACTAGAATGTCAGAGAGTGAATACTGTCTACCCCATCTTTGAAGGTCCTGCAATCTCTTTTACGTCTATAGTCTGTTTCTGCTTTCATGTAGTAATCACTATAATTCTGCTTCTATTTTATGTGCGTTCCCTATAGGAAACTGACTCAAAGAGTTTTAGTTCTAAATTTCTAACAGAGAAACTGTAGTACAGGCATCTGGGTTTAGAATAAGTCATTTTCACGTAGGAAAAATATGGGTACCCCAGATACCATTCCATGAATAGACATTGAACATAGAGGACAATTTCTGCATAAGAGGTATGAGTGGTGTAGGCATTCTTCTTTACTTTCCTGTTCCATAGATGTTCTATTTAAAACAATTATAAAAAAGCCTATAAATGGTTCCTAATGTATGTATGCCAAATCACATATTCTGATTATTTAATTTTAATAAAATAGTTCAGTGGTCTGCACAGACTTCTTGAGAATTTATCTTTTTTTGCATTAAATTAAAAGTAATAATGGTGCTCGCTTCGGCAGCACATATACTAAAATTGGAACGATACAGAGAAGATTAGCATGGCCCCTGCGCAAGGATGACACGCAAATTCGTGAAGCGTTCCATATTTTTAGAAAATTGAAATTCGGAAGTCCTCGGACATTCAACCCAACCGGTAAGAGGGGCGGAGTCCGCAGGCGGCGGAGAGATAAAGCAGCAGAAAAAAAAAAACGAGGTGGCTGCCAGGCTCGGGCGCGCCGGGCAGCGCAGGTGGCGCGGAGCTTGCAGACCCCAGACGCAGGGAGACGGGAGGAGACAGGAGACGAGCAGAGCACGCAAGGCACACAGGGCAGTTAGCCAACTGTGGACACATATTCGTGTGCAGATAAACTAGGCAAGACTGGGCAGTGAGACGGACCGCACAGCCCAGGGCCCCAGCGACGGGAAATAAAGCCTAAAGGCACCTATTGGAAA